>NW_019291027.1:84815-120124 GCF_000500325.1 Leptinotarsa decemlineata
GACCTACTTACCGTTGGTATATGTATGTTGATGCCTAGATAAGGTACTATCGAGAGTAATGCCAAGTAATTTTACACTTTTATTAGCCGAACCTTCAGTGGTGAACTCAAGATTTTGAGTTTTGTCACTATTCAACTTGAATTTATTTACTAGAAACCAAGTGTTGGCTTGATTTTCAACTTCTTCCATTACTTGTGGAATGGTAGATGATGATTGATCGCTTTGTATTAAAGTTATGTCATCTGCACAGAGAATGGACTTATAGGGAGACATGAAATTACATATGTCATCAACATTAATAACAAATAGCAGGGGCTCAAGCATTGAACCCTGTGGAACACCGTGTTCAACAGGTTTAAAACTGCATGTAACATCATTACACGAAACCGCCTGATACCTATTCGAAAGGTATGATGGGTGTTTAACATGATATAATTTTTTAAACTTCAATTTTGTCAGCTGGAGAAGTTTTTGTAGCTATCAACGCCTTCACCCGCAGAATTTTCTGATAGTCTCTATCTTTCAAATTACAACTTTGTTGAAATTCACTTCAGTTCTTAACATGACCTGGGTTTTTTTCCTCGATTTGTAGTTCGTTCCTCTCCACATACCTCATCAAAAATAACAGGAATATAACTGCTGCTCATGAATAAATTGATTTGCATGCAAGTGGAATTTGTATAACGTACTTGCTAGTGTGAACTCCCCTTTAGGTTGAGCGTTCATGGCTGAGGCTCAACTCCCATCGAGGGATTTTTCCAAGCTATTCAAAACTCTATAAAATTATTTGTGTTAACTCTGCACTAATATCATACATGGCAATCGTGCGAAACATATTGATGGGACGTTTGTAAATGAGAATTGGCCATTTTTCGCCAACTTGATGGACAGCTGTTTAAAAGAGAGTTAAATTAGTTGATTTATGGGACAGTGAACGTAAGATAGAAGCGTTTTGTCGCTCTATTTTGGTGGCCCAGCCTTCAGTTTTTTTTAACATTTTATCGGTTTGAAAATAACATTTCAAAATTGACGGAATGTTCTACCGCTCACCACAAAATATTTGGAATAAAACAGAGTCTGCATGTTATTAAAATATTCTTCATTGATCCCAGTAATGAATTGCGTTCTTTTATATTGTAAATATATCGAAACAAATCTTGTGCTACAAAAGGACTGCCGATGTTTTTTGCAATCAAAAAGACTCGCTACCGGGAACAAGTTAATTTCTATTCCTCCTTTGTTTACGGTCCACGCAGGAGTGAACATTCCACCTCACAACACAAATTTGCGATGCTAAGCCCCATAACAATACGAGAGCAGTCTAGGCTTACACAGGAATTCCCGCTTGAAGTGAGGGATGAAATAAATGAGGGGTAGTAAAACTTGTTTACCGAAAATATCAGGTTAAGTGTGTAATCCTGTAAATACCCGCTGAAAGTCAACGTAGCGCTGGGAATTCAAGTCGTTCGCGTAATAAGGGTTCCGCTGATTCATTGCGGTTTGGAAGGGTGGTCGGGATGTGGAAAAGTGGACGTGAAAATCGAGCTTTCCAGTTGTTTGGAATGATTTCAATTTGAAATTGCATAAAAAACCTACATCTTCATCATCTCTGACAGACACTCATCACAGAACACTTCTATTTTTAGTGTAAATTCATCAGATATGTAAAGGAATTGGCCAATGAAAATCCATAACGTAATAAAGTGAGATTTTCAAAACCGCAACACGCTATACAATAGCGTGACTAAATTCAAACTAATTTGTGCGTTGTTTAATTGAATCATATGACCTTCTGAGTACTAAATAACTAATGATCTTACATAAGTTCAGGTATGAAATTATTGAAAATTCGAGCATTATATAAAAAACTACCTTCATAATAATTTTACCAGATTTTAGGTAGGGGAGACCGGGGTTGGGAGTCACATTTTTAGTGTCCTTTTTTATATCAACAGATATTTAGTAATTTCATACTTTTTTGAACAATCAATTTTTTTTCCAACATCATCCATTGACTCATGATGCACTGTTTGGAACCTTTGGTGTAGTAATGAATATTACTGAAGTTTTTTCCCAACTCAGTTTAATCTTCCTCTTGTGTCAAAATAACAGTTTGGTGTTGGGAAAAAACTCCAGTAATATTCATCATCCATTGAGGAAATAAAACAATCCTTATGGAAAAAAAAGGTGATTTTCAACCCCGTGCCGTGTATGGTTGTCACAATATCTAGGGTATAGAAAAGGGGTGTAAAAAATATTCAAATAAACATTTTTACTGAAAGTAGAATAATATACGAAATTAATTATATCCAATACGAAGTAAATTATATCCAAGAAGAGAAAGAAAGTGTCTCATTCGTAACCTGGTAGCCCGATATGGCAAATGTAACCTGGTGAATCTAACGCTATTTTTCGAATATCCTTTGGAGACGAAGCAAAATAAATACTTGAAGCCATAAGTATGTATTTTTCTAATTCTTTCTTCTATCTGTCGGTGAAAATTTGGATATGCCTTTGATTTTTGTTGATGGTATTAATAACACAGTGTTGCTTATCTCTTCGACAGTTAATTTTTCACAAAACCGTGTCAGAGTGTGATAATAATCAATCCCAAAATAACTTCTCTTGCAGTATCACTGCCTGTAATACTAGTCGATCAGACTTTCTCATATGATGCCATGACATTTCTATGATTTTCTCTGAAACAAACAAAATTGTATGTAGCAGAAGCTCAAAAATCTAACATGAAATGCAGCACACATAATATTGTTTTCGTTGTCACATGTGACTACAAGCCCCCGTCAAGTTAAGACAACCAGTCCCAAAACACATTTAAAAACCACCACCTAAAATAACTTTGATTCAATATTCATTCATAAAAACGAATACTGATATCATAAACCACATATTTTATATCAAAAATACATGGAATGGCAATCCTTCGATTTTGTTCGATGAACTCTCTCGTTCGCTCAATTTTGCAATATGGCCGCTGTGAGAACAATACCCGGTCTCCCCTACTAACTTATTGAAAATTTTTACACTATAAAAGCAATTTCACCAACTCATTGAATGAGCATGAATAAACTAATTACCAATTTCCACATCAGAAATCAGATTCAACAAAAGGAAAGAATTCAATCCTATTTAGACTTCCAGTGTTTTTTTCATGCCTCTCTCATTCAACTTCTAAGCATTCCCAAAGATTATATTTCAAACTTTTTTTTCCAAATGTATTTCATCATAGTAAGAATGTAGAATTGGTCTTCACATTCGAGAAATTACTCCTATGATCGTTTGTTCTTTGGAAAATGTTTCTCCTCGTTTGACCAGTATAATTTTTTGGGCAAAAAGCACAAGTCAACTCACATGCTCCTGATCTATATGAAACTGAAGTTCTGTTTGTATTGTTATTAATAAATTCGCTCGAATCATTATTTGTTCTGTAAGCTACGTACCAGTCTTTCTTGTTCAAAAAACGAGCAATGTTATTGGTGGGTCCACTAAAGTTTGTGAATGTCCTATGGCGCTCATTATCGTTCTTGAAGTGGGATAGACATGCCATTTTCGTCTCAGACCGAATCAGGTTTTCAGTGTTAGGTAGAGTCTCACTATTGCCATCCGACCTGGAAGATCCCTCATCATTTAAGGTGATTGGATTCTTCAGGAAGCTGGACATATTTGCTGGACTTTAGATAGATGTGAACTATAATAATGTCTTCACTCACTTTGGACCTACTTACCGTTGGTTAGGGGTTGAAGAAGCAGAGTCAAAAATATCGGAGAAGATTGTCTTCGTTCAATCAATATAATCGACGGATTCTTGTGTTTCCTAAAAACATTGACGCGGTTCGTGATAGCAGTTGTGTAGTTTCAGTCTGGTCAGTTTGTATTACATATTTTGATGATAATTTCCAAGAAACGCGAAACAGGCAAATGGAAGATTTCCCAGTATCCTGCCATTGCATCTATTGGTGATAATTATAGACGCAACAACAACGTAACAGAAAGAAACAACATTCAATTCAATGTTATATTATGTATTAATCCGTTATTAGTACCTACCTACCTACGTTTTGCAACCACGTCTTTAGATACTTAATAGAATTAATGAAGCGCAAATTATAACGCTGCGATTTATGGATAACAGTTCCTTGAGAGATTTTATAAATTGCACTCCTGTTTTCATGAACTCAGTATGTTTCTTGTTGGAGAGTCATTTCAGATTTTTCCTCACTTGTCTTGTCTGCCACGCAGTGAGCAAAGTAGTTATTGTAATTTATTACCCATCGACTGAACGCGGTTTCTGCAATATAAATAATGCGATTGGGAAGTTGCTCATATTCTAGGTATCAAACAAGACAAATTGGTAATATTAAGCATATTACATTCTGACAACTGACAAAGTGTTGTTCCAGTTTGTTCCGTATATTCAGCTGCGTTTTCATACTACTCATACTTTTCTTCTGCTTGTTTAATCATTTCGGTATAAATCAAAACGGAGTGAATACAAAGTGGCTCGGCTCATTGATACACTCGCCAATCATTGATTATGCAAAACTCAAGTCTATCTGCAACAATAATACATTTTTAATAATCAACTCCACTAGGGTATATTGAAAGTACCTACTCTTGAAATTATTCATCTAAAAAAATGATAACTAATTCATTGATTTTTTTGGATTTTTGCAGACTAATTTCAGTAGTCCTTTCACTTTGAGATTCAATTCCTCTTCTGTTTATCATTTAATGAATGCATCTCGTACCTATTCTTTATAGCAGTTATCATTTTCACAAAATGTCTTGACTTTATATTTGAAGAATGTCATGGAAGTCCGAAACAAGCCCTTTTTTTCCCAATCACAAGAAATGAATTACTTTTCTCGATGCGTGCTTCACCAAACAAATTGACGTGTTGAGATGTTTTCTTCACCTCCTGACTCCTGAAGATGCTCTATTTGTTGGTGAAACGCGCGTCGAGAAAAGAGTTTTTAATTTCTGGTGGTTGGGAAAAAGGCTTATTTTGAATTTATTCTATGTCAGAGGTTCCGGTTTCATCTTTCATTATGCAAGTAGTGAATATGTAGACTGAATTACTGTAGATTAATTTTCACAAAATGTCTTGACTTTATATTTGAAGAATGCCATGGAAGTCCGAAACAAGCCCTTTTTTTCCCAATCACCAGAAATGAATTACTTTTCTCGATGCGTGCTTCACCAACCAAATTGGCGTGTTGAGGAGATGTTTTCTTCACCTCCTGACTCCTGAAGATGCTCACCTTGTTGGTGAAACGCGCGTCGAGAAAAGTATTTAATTTCTGGTGGTTGGGAAAAAGGCTTATTTTGGATTTATTCTATGTCAGAGGTTCCGGTTTCATCTTTCATTATGCAAGTAGTGAATATGTAGACTGAATTACTGTAGATTTATTTTTTTATCCAATCAAAACTAATGTATATCACATTGGTTCCATCGATTCGAAGTGTTTGTTTAATTTTTAGCGAGTTTTTCATCGATCTTTCTGGAGATTTTCTCCTCCACTGATGTCGAAAAAGTTGAAGAATAAAACGGGATTGAGAAAAACTGTTAAATAATATTGATTATTAAATTTTCCAGACGAAGGTAGATTTCAGCCTCCGAAACGTTGACATGAGTATTTATGAAATTATTAGTGTATATTGAATTTAGATAGTAACTTATCGAGGTTAACTGTTATATTTACAACTGTACTAAGCTCTTCATAATTTTTTTTATATCGTGGAAGACAAAAATCTCCAGAAAAATATAAAAAAAATATCCCTGTATCAGAAAGTACACAACCTATGTAGCATATTTTTCAAGTTTGAAGACGCTGCATTTTTTAGTATTTGTTTGGCAGCCACCAATAGCGAACGTTTTCAGTGAGGAAAAAATTGATCATCGTTATGTGGCACAATACTTTCATTTGAAAGGCAACCAATATGAAAGCTGAACTGGATTCACTCCTGGTGAGTCTGCTTCATCGTTTACAACAGTAAAATGTTGGGTAGCAGAGTTTAAACGAGGCCATACGAGCTACCAAGACGAGCATCGCAGTGGTCGATCCGAACTTAGTAAGTACGATAAAAAACAAATTCGATGAACTAATTGAACTAACAATTTAAGAAAGCAAAAAAAATTCTATATAACTTGGCTTCTACGGTGATAGTAATGACAAAAAATATCAGTTGAAGTTGTGCATTATTTCGATAAGGTAAGCATAAAAACAAACTGACAAAGTACTACGAGTATGTACCTTTGTTGATATCAAAGCTTCGAATAACGCACGAAATGTTTTTAACTTTATATAGTTGAAACAGTTCTGATGAAGGTGATGTCTAACTTTCCAGTGAAAATGTCAAATAGTAACTAACACTTTGAGATTCCGAAATTATTAGCATCTGAGGCGGGTTAAGTAGTTTACGCTTTTTGACAAATATCAAGTTTTTGAGTATTTTTTATTGTTCTCTGCATCCTATTTTAGCTGTGTATTTGCGAGGAACCATCCACTATCGACGCCCTGTATTATCCATTTATTTCACTCTGAATCAGTAACGTTCTATATTATATGAGCAGCAGTCTGAGTTTTACTGACTACCAACGAAAAACCCATAGAGACAAATCCGTTTCACTACAATTCGTTGCTTGTATAATATAAAACTTTACTGATTCAGATTGGAATGAGTAATGGACACTACAGGGCGTTGATAATTATAATGGATGGTTTCCCGCAAATACACAGCAATTTAAGAATTTGAGTACTGCTTTCCGTAGAAAACTTCATTTTATATTATGACTATACTTTTTCATATTCTTCAAAGAGTTAAATATTGCTTCTGTTGATGCAAAAGATAGTATGTGAAAATTGTGCATGAAAACTGACCATTTCCCTATTATTCATTATTGCAATTTCAAATTTCATTTCTATCTGCTGTCCCTAAGAAAAAAATGCGAAAATATTAAATCATAAGGAAATCATTAGTTTACATAGTCTCCTGTGCACATTTTTTATGTACGTCCTGTTTCTCTAAGGATAGCGATTGGTATTTTGAAATTTTTTTCTTCGATATAAACTAAAAACAACCATCAAAACTAAAAAAAACATTAATAAGAAACATTCAAGAGATAATTGTTCTTCAAACAGCGCAAATAAATAATATAAAGCAATCAATCAATACTTCAAATTCGTTTCTGTACATGGGGATCTCGTAAACTATAAGAGATTGAGTGTCGGTTAAATTGTGGCAAAGTTGCGTATTTCAGAAATCTATTCAATGATGGGAAAAAATCGAATATAGCTCTTCTGATTCTGGAGATATACAGGAAAAACCAAAAAATCACAAATTATTTTTTGCCTGTATCTTCTTTATTCGCAGACATATTGAAAATCTGTCCACATTTTGCTGTTGGCACTTGATATGGGCTATCAGAATATGTCCATGAATCTTTTATACAGGGTAAAGAGTTTTTCGAGAGTCTACGAATCTACGAGTCTACGTCTACGATTCAAAAACTACAACAAAAAATACAGGTCCGTATTTAAAAATTCAAAGATGGGGGTGGCCCAAGTCGGATGACACCTTATACAAAAGATCCATGGACATACTCTGATATCTCACATCAAATGCCAATAGCAAAATGTGGACAGATTTTCACTATGTCTGCGAATAAAGAAGATATAGGCAAAACAATTATTTGAGGTTTTTTGGTTTTTCCTGTATGTCTCCAGAACCGAAAGAGCTATATTCGATTTTTTCACATCATTGAATAGTTCTCTAAAATACGCAACTTTGCTACAATTTAACCGACACTCTATCTCTTATCTTTTACGAGATACTCATGTACAGAAATGAATAGCCCTGTATATGACAGATATACGGTGCGTCGTCGACACTCATTAATTGAATTTCCATGAAAGATATTTCCGATTGTGTTGAAATTATACACACCAATCGTATATGCCTCCTGGGATGATTTACGATGTTTTGTGTATTATGTAGCAAACGTGTATTGATTAATTTTGCTTTATGGTTTTCGTTGATTGATTCTATTGTTGCATCGTGGTTCTTAGTATTAATTCCAATTTCGTTATAGTTTCCAAGTATTGTCGAAAACGTTGTTCATCTGTTTGATTTATTAGATAATTTACTGTAAGTCACGTTATTGTTGGTGATTGTGTTTCTATACAAAGTTTTATAGCTGCGGTTTAGCACTATTTTTTAATTACATTATTTTTGAAGCGCCAAGAGTGTTCAAAGTCTGAACTACTCTGAGGAAATTGATTACTATCCACTGATCAAAAAAAATCTAAAAAGTTCACTTATGATCATTGTAATAATGGAAAGGACCTGCATTCCTATCTACTTGCGAATATGAACCTATGAATACAAAAAGGATATTCATAGGATGTTCGTTAACGATATGGATATCCTTTTACAAGACAAATTTCCAAGGCATATTCTGAAAAATCCTTTATTAATCTTTCAGGTGGGGACACCTAGTGGTGGTCTCTCACCAATAAGTCTATTCACCAATTGTGACTGTTTTAAAATCTGTTTTAAAATCTGTTTTAAAATCTGTTTTTCCGTTAACCAGCTGTCGCACCCCTACGAACGACAACCCTCAGAAGTTGAAACTTGTGCGAGCTAAGGATTAACGAGGTCTTACCTTTTAACGTGTGATTCCTAACACAACGAAACGCGTCTAGAAATAAAAATATTTGAGAATATTGTTCAATTATTATTATGGATATCACGAAAATTTTTATTACTAGAGGCCTCTCGCTAACACTGCAGGTTCCTTGGTAGCACCTTAGGTTCCTTCACTTAGGAAGCTATGGTGTAAGCGGAACGCGTCAAAAAAAATGTGAAGATTGTTTGATTATTGTCATGGATATCGCAAACATCTTCATTTCCAGACCCGTTTCGGTAACATCTCAGCTTCCTAACAGGAGGAGTCTAAGGTGCTACCGAGGAAGCTACGGTGTTAGCGAACCGCGTCAAGAAATAAAAGTATTTGTGAAGATTGTTCAATTATTACCATAGATATCACGAAATTTTTTATTTCTAGACAAATTTCGCTAACACCGTAACTTCCTCAGTAGCACCGTAGGTTCCTTTACCAAGGAAGCTTCCTTAGTGGCACCGTAGGTTTCTTTACCGAGGAAGCTATGTTGTAAGCGGAACACGTCTGAAAAAATTGTGAAGATTGTATAATTATTGTCATGAATATCTAAAACATCTTCATTTCCAGACCTGTTTCGATAACACCATAGCTTTCTCACTGGAAGAACCCAAGGTGATACCGAGGAAGCTACGGTGTTAACGAAACGCGTCTAGAAATGAAACTATTTAAGAAGATTGTTCAATTATTTTCATGGATATCACGAAAATTTTCATTGCTAGAGGCCTCTCGCTCACACCGTAGCTTCCTTGGTGGCACTGTAGGTTCTCTCACTTAGGTAGCTATGTTGTAAGCGAAACGCGTCAAAAAAATTTTGAAGATTGTTTAATTATTTTCATGGATATCACAAACATCTTCATTTCCAGGCCCGTTTCGCTAACACCATAGCTTTCTCACTGGAGGAACCCAAGGTGCTACCGAGTAGGCTACAGTGTTAGCCAACCGCGTCTAGAAATGAAAATATTTGAGAAGATTGTTCAATTATCATCATGGATATCAGGAAAATTTTCATTGCTAGAGGCCTCTCGCTAACACCGTAGCTTCCTTGGTGGCCCCGTAGGTTCCTTCACTTAGGAAGCTATGGTGTAAGCGAAACGCGTCAAAAAAACTGTGAAGATTGTTTAATTATAGTCATGGATATCACAAACATCTTCATTTCCAGGCCCGTTTCGCTAACACCATAGCTTCCTCACTGGAGGAACCCAAGGTGATACCGAGTAGGCTACAGTGTTAGTGAACCGCGTCTAGAAATGAAAATATTTGACAAGATTGTTCAATTATCATCAAGGATATCACGAAAATGTTTATTGCTAGAGGCCTCTCGTTGAAACCGTAGCTTCCTTGGTGGCACCGTAGGTTCCTTCACTTAGGAAGCTATGGTGTAAGCGGAACGCGTCAAAAAAATTGTGAAGATTGTTTAATTATAGTCATGGATATCACAAACATCTTCATTTCCAGACCCGTTTCGCTAACACCATAGCTTCCTCACTGGAGGAACCCAAGGTGCTACCGAGTAGGCTACGGTGTTAGCGAACCGCGTCTAGAAATGAAAATATTTGTGAAGATTGTTCGATTATTATCATGGATATCACGAAAATTTTTATTTCTAGACAAATTTCGCCAACATCGTAGGTTCCTTGGTAGCACCGTAGGTTCCTTTACCGAGGAAGCTATGGTGTAAGCGGAACGCGTCTAAAAAATTTTTGAAGATTGTTTAATCATTGTCATAGATATCAAAAACATCTTCATTTCCAGACCTGTTTCGCTAACACCATAGCTTCCTCACTGAAGGAACCCAAGGTGCTACTGAGGAAGCTATGTTGTTAGCAACGCGTCTAGAAGTAAAAATATTTGTGAAGATTGTTCAATTATTATCATGGATATCACAAAAATTTTTATTTCTAGACAAATTTTGCTAACACCGTAGCTTCCTCGGTGACACCGTAGATTCTAGACGCATTTCGCTAACACTGTAGCTTTCTCGGTAGCACCGTAGGTTCCTCTACCAAGAAAGCTATGGTATAACCGAAACGACTCCGATAAAAAAAGTTGTGAAAATTGTTCAATTACTATCATGGATGATGTTAGTAATTTCTACAAGTAACGGGTCAGTCCATTTATAAAACAAAGTAGATCATATATAGATTGATAATTTGTCACCAAACTTGTCCACTTCTCAACTTCCTATCGAGCATAAAAACGATTCCAATAAAAAATAAACAGCAATAAAGAAAACACTTCATCAATATCGAATGGAACAAGCCATTTAACCGCAAAACAAACACCCCATCAAAACCCACGCCGCGTAAAAACAACAATCCCGATGTTTCCTGAAATCCCCTGTTACATTTTTATTTGGCGATGATTTATATTGGTATTAAGCCCACTCTGCTTTAACCTTCTGATTTGTTCTATACAATAATAATAGAGTCTGGCTGGTAAATGGGACTCAGGGGGGTGATAGCTCAACAGGGGGTGCAACCCTTACTCAATTTACCGCTACATTATAGCGGCGCGTTGGTTTAAACCTACCCTGCGGGTGCATGTCATTAACACTCCAAGGATTTTCCGTGCTACTTCTATCTGCCAGTGCAATTTATCCAATGAGGATTATCAATTCCACTGACGACTAATTATTTCGTTCGGTGGTTGCTTTGAAAGTTCGGAAAGACGACGGTAATGGAGTTTTATAATGAATTGAGTCCCTCTGTGATTACAAAATGGTGGTATATTCACTCGATTCGAAGCATAACGAGGGTTACAGAAAATACTGAAAAGGATTGGTGCGTTTGGGAAATTATAATAAACTGATTGTCAAAAAAAAAGATAGCTGCTTATCCCTCTCCCTTTAGTTCAATGCCGTTAGATTTGGCAGAAAAAGCTTCCCACTGAAGTAGATAATATTTTCAATGAATTTGAAGAACTCATAAGCGAAAACGAAAATTTATTTCGAAGACATCTATAATTTCCTTTAAATCTAATGAACCTGTGATGGACCCGAATTGAAGTTTTTTTTTCAGAGTTATAGCCCTGATTTCTACACAATTAGGTTAGGTTCAAAGTCCACAGAATTAACTAGATCTTTTAATGAATTCGGAGAATAATTATCAACTAGAACCATGATTTTACTTGGGTTCTGAAACCTCTTCTCGGCCATTTCGAGAAACATGAAAAACTATATTGAAAAATCAGGAGGGATAGGAACATTTGTGGACATGTTATGACATTACTTCAAATAAAAATAGGATGACTCAATAAATTATATTTGGTCTGGATTTCTGGCCACACTGGTCTGGAAGGTAATGAAGCTGCTATATTGCAAAGAAGAGCGCTGCAGGCGGTTCCATCGGTCCAGAACCTCTCACTGGTATCGCCTTTAGCTCTTGCCAACAAAATACTGCACACCTGAGCTGCAAGACTTCTGACACACAGGACCATTTCAAAGTATGGTATCATTTCTGCTGTAGTCTCACGTAGAGTACAAACATGTGAACACTACCACCATTCGAAGACGAACACCAATTGCATATTCCAGAAAACAATAATGAATATAACAATCATTCATATTTATTAATGATTGAAATCAGAGGAATGAAATAAAGTATTCATGTTTCGATGCCAGACAGCACTGTTTCGAACTGTCACAAATGTCAACAATGGTACTAGTCTCAAATTTGATCGCTTTGTTGACTAGATTATCCATTAGGGGACGTCCTCCAAGAGAATTGAGCGAAGACGTCTCTTCTCATGAAGACGTCATCTATGAGATTGACAGAAAACTGAAACATTGCATAACCAAAACGAATATTGGTTACTGTTGCAGGCAACTAGAAGATTCTGGAGCTCAAAAACGGTTGATATTGGAACAGGCTTCACCAAAGACATTCTAGGGCTCTTGTTTATCTATAAGAAGTGAGGCACCAATTTTCAGTCGATCCCATAGATTACGTCTTCTTGAAGGGAGTTGTCTGTACTTACTCACACTAGAGTTTGATCAGTGAGGACAAGAGTTGCTCAACAATATTTTCGTGCTCCAGACTTGCATCACTGATGAGACGTATGGCAGTTCAGAATAGCTCGTATGGTGTTAAATAACTAATTATTTTTTCTTGAGTACCGATTCCACTCATTGTAGAATTTGAATATAAAAATCTGTTCTCAAGAAAAATGAACGTGAATTGGATGTTGCCTTTAATGATTATACAAAAGACTTCCAGATATTTCGGTTCCCCAAAATTAAAAATATTTCAATATGAGAAATTTGACTGTACTTATTCACTTATCAATTTTCCTGCATGGCTTCTTCATTTTATGCACCAATTGTTAGACCACATCATGTATAATCTACGTTGTCTAACAAATATATACTGTCCTCAGAATCATCATATGTAGAGACTTGTATTCTCGGGGGACTAGTCCGGTTAAATTAGACCAAAAAATAAGAGTAAAGCTACCTAAATTCAAATCGAGCTGAAAATTGGTAAGATTGTTTAAAATATGATCAAAAATGAAATTTGAAAGTTCCTCATGTATGGAAAAAAATGTATTCAAGATCAAAGGTCAAAAAATGAGTTTTTCGCGATTTTCAGCAAAACGGTAAGTTTTATCATAAAAATACTCTTCACAAAAATTGTAGTTCATGAAATTAAATACAAAAAATGTATCAATACTTTTTTTCTTACGAGCCACCGTTTTTGAGATATAAGGATTCAAAAAGTTGTGAAAGTTTTAATCATTATAATATGCACACGTTTCCAAGCCACCTATGAGGTAGTGTACTTAGCGCGTTTTTTCAACGTGGTTTCCCCAGTAGGCCTATTCCACGGGTCAGTTGTGATCCTGTTTAATTTGAAATAATTGCAGAATAATGGATATTAGCAGAGATTGAAAAGATAAAAGCAACTTGAGTTTGAAAAAGTAGTGAAATTTAATTGTCCGAGTCGTAACTTTCAAATTATTCTTCTTGATCTCCTTGTTCTTGTTCGTCTTGTTGTTCTTTTTCTTGTTCTTCTACATCTTCATCCTGAGTACATATAAATTGCGTTAATAACGACGTATTGCATGCTGCCCCGTTGGAATCAAACGGATCCTCCACTGTTGGTGATTCAATATTAGGTGCGCCCCCCGTAGGGGTAAAAGGGGCTCATTTACATATGGAAATTACCTTTTCATTTCTACGTTATATTTTTGGAGGTTGAAATTTTATATGTAGGTTCGTTTTATGTTGTAGATGTGCAATAGGAAAGGATTTTTAAATATTCCAATTGGAGCGCCAGCTACGGGGAAACAGGCGCGTTCATGAAATGAATTTACTTTTTCAACATTGTTTCTTCATGCCCTCAAATTTCCGGTGTGTGAATGTATATTTAGTATCAGCATTGCACTCGTGCGTAGCCGGGGTGGTTCGCTAGTACTTCTAGCTACTGTTAATCTGAGTGATTCAGTATTGTAAATAAGTTAATGAAATAATGGAGAAATTGGAAAGATCAAAGAAGATATGTAAACAAAAATTTAGAATTTCGAAAATTAAATAAAAAGTTATCACACATTAGTAAAAAGTCTGACTTTTAATATAGTGGACGTGGGTAGAGGCAGAGATGACTCTTCGAGCAGGATTGCGGAAATCGTCAGATGATATATTTTTTCGTTATCCTCGAATTATTTCCTTCAAAATAAAAAAAAAAATTAGTTACGCTCCTGAATTTCGAAATTACGTTATTTTTTTACAACTTTGCTGCCCTCCCCTTTCTTCACGTCACTCTCAAATTGTCAGATTACTGGAATATACACTTTCTAGCAGGTAATTAACTCACCCTATCTTAATCTGACGCGCCCTAGAATTTCTGATGATTCTAATCTGATCCTCTATCCCTCACATATGGGGCTCATATTGGGTGGAGGTACTTAACCGGGTACAACGTATCTTCCTGTATATTAATCTGCTGCACTTCAGTAAATCCCGAAATCCCGAATTGATTCATGAATAATTTCAATTTTGAAAAACTCCATTTGCGTGACGAAATGTAAATCATAAATATCTAGTAGAATACTAAACAAGGACATCAGTGACAGTTTTTTATGCTTTGCTTTTTTTCTTTTTTTTTTCAGTCTGCCTTGATACCCGGGATATGATTGGGGATGAAACTTTAACATATCAGTTAGAATGGAAACTATTTAAAGAGGAATGAAACGTGTGGACTAAGGTGAGAAGTTCAAAATAGAAATGGATTTCAATTTCAACGTTGAGAAGTGGATTAGAATATATGAAATCAACGAAAAACTTTCTGTTCACCTAATGAGACTCTGTTCTATATAAAAGGCTCATAGTTGTTTAGTTTTCAAGTATTTTTCCAAACACCCCTAAAATCCTTTTTGGCTGAAAAGTACCACTGAACTTTATTCTCATAAATTCTTTTTTAATGATTTTTTTGTTACCTATTTCATACTCGAAAGGGTGAAAATAATGTATGCGTTTCATAGACCATTATACTGAAGAGTAAATCAATCACATTATTTTTCACATAATTGAATATCTATGAACGAAGTGCCAATTTTTCCATACCTCTCCATATTTAATGTTATGCCGAGGAACAACCCCCACGTCCACGTTATACATGACTTTGCCATTTCCAAGAATTAATTCAAATGTAATGGATAGCCTAAATGTCAACATCGTCCATTTATAACACTGCCGAAGATGAGGTGAGAATAATCATAACCAAGTTAAAAAATAAAAAAACTGAAGTTATATATCTTCGGTGTGAATGTTTCAGTCGTAAAGAGTGCCATTGAATATATTACTCAACCGTTAACAGATATTATCAATACTTGTCTAAGTGAAGGCTACTTCTCTCAACAACTGAAAATTGGTAGAATCCTGCCAATTCATAAAAAATGTGTTAGATCAGAACCAAAAAAGTTTCGACAGACAGGAATACTGCCAGCCTTTTCAAAGACTTTTCGAACAACTAGTGAAATATTTTGATATAAATAATCTGGGTCTTCATCAATTTGGGTTTTGTAAAGGAAAATCGACATCTGATGCTATACACTGTCTTACAAATAGTATAAAAGGCGCACCAAGAAAAATATGTGAGCGTTTTTACAGACCCTACTTCAGCATTCGATTCCGTAAATTAGATTTCTACGGAGTGAGAGATGTCTGCCTAAACATGATGAAGTCATACCTCAACGACATCCAATTGTTGATCTGGGAAATACCAAGAGTGAAAAAAATATTGAGAAGAGTGCCGCAAGGATCAATATTGGGGCCACTTATGTTTCTAATTTATATAAACGACCGACCTCACTTGGTGAACTCGTCATACATAGAAACTAAATTATATGAGGATGATGCAACCTTGAGTAAAAAAAAATATATGAAATGAATGATTCTTATATTATCCATACTGACATATAGGGGAAGGTTCGATCATGGTTCACACCAAATGACTTGATTCTCAATGAACAAAAAACAGAAACACTAACATTTGAATCAATTTGCTCAAATCGAAATAACAAAAATTTTACCAAATTTTTGGGAGTACAAATAGATTCCAACCATAGCGTAGACCGTAGACCATCTAAATGGCATGTGTAGTAAATTCAGTAAGACAGTTTTTGCTATCAGGAGAATTAAAAAACAGTAAATCAAAGTGCGGCACTTGCAACATATCATTCACTTTTTTTATTCAGTCCTTAGGTATGGCATAATCAATTGGAGTAATAATGACTCAAAGGTATATACGTCTTGATAGAATATTTGTCATTCAAAATTCTGCAGTAAGAAGCATAATCTGTGCCAATTACGATGAAAAGTGTCGTCCAATATTTGTAAAAGTTCAAATAATGACTCTATATTCAGTTATGGTTTATGAAAATCTGCTTTTTGTTCAACATAACTTAGTGAATAGAGTTGCTCACAAGGATATACACTAACACGATACATAAAATAAATGAAACCTTGTTACCACAGCTAATAGGTTGAACAGATAATATAGGAATTGAGCTATACAATGCCTTATCTGTCGAATTTCGTAACTTGCATTTCAGAAGATTCTCAAACTTATTAAAGAAAATATTAACCATACATCCATTATATGACGTTGATCAATTTTTAGAAGTTATTCAAGAAGAATGAGGCAGGCACCTTTGTGGTCACCCCCTTAACTTGTAGTCAACTTTAAATAGATATAATATGTCAGTTATATGATTTACAATTTGTAAAATACTCTTTACATTTTTTTTGGAAAACTAATGTGTCTATAAGCATTTTTCAGAAACTGTATTGACGAATCTTATCTTCTCAAACTTATTTTTCTCAATTGGTATACGTGATCTTGTTTATGTACCTTTGAGGACAGGTAGCCAGATTTTATTAATGTTCATGGCCTATTCTTTTCAAAAACCCAGGGATCCTCTACAATAGAAAAGAAAAGGCAATGAACATAATTACAACTTCCCTACAGGTTCAAAATTTTTCAAACTAAATATATCATTACTGGTTGGATGGAATTCTGTCATTGGTTAGGTTAGATTAGTATATCTTGTACTGAGTAACCTTTCAATAAAAGCATTTATTATTATTATCATTATTTTCGTAGGATATGCTGACCAATCTGCTCCCATTAATTAACTGTCATTTGGATAAGTATTGGAAACTTTTAAAAATTCCTTTACGTTCAAAAACAAGTACAAATACAGTGTATTCCATTTATAAGGAGATACCCTCAATAACTTTTGGTACAATGATTTGCAGAAAAAATAGAAAACACGTCAACTATATTATACAGGGGGACACATTGACATATTCACATTTGATATTACTTACTCTATCGCACTCCCAGAGCATGTCACCAAATTCAAGTGAATCACCAGATATTGTTTCACATTATCAGATGCTCCATGATGAGCAGATTTCAATAAAGTATAAAACATATGGTCTGAAGCTTATGGTTCGGGAGCTAAACATTATTTGGGTTGAAAACGAGCTACCCTGATTGAACTTCTGTACAATCTGTTACCAGGGTTTCATAGGTGTCTTTGTGAAGTTTACTTCAAAAAAGTCTTATTTTGCCTGTAGTTAAGTTTGAATTCGATATTCTCTTAATTTTATATTTATCTCATTCTACAATAACGATTACGTTTAGTTTGAATGGAGAGGTGAATCGTCAAAATTGTCGATATTGAAGTGACACGAATCCTCATTTATACTGTCAAGTTCATACCCAACGACCTCAAAAATTGTATGTTGGACAAGAATTTTAGATGACCACATCATAGAACCTTTTTTTATCGATGATAATTTGACTAGGGATAAATATTTGGATATGTTGGGGAATCAATTAACACCGTGCATCAATAGGGCAATTGAGGAGGATATAAATTTATTCGAAAACGAAATAGTTTTCCAGCAGGATGGTGCACCTCCTCATTATGCAGCTTCAGTGCGACAATTTTTGGATGATCATTTCTGTGGTCGCTGGATTGGCAGAAGAGGTCCTATAGAGCGGCCACCGCTAGTGTGAGATAGTGAGATCTCCGGATCTCACTCCTGTAGATTTCTTTCTATGGGGTCATTTGAGGTCTAAAGTGTATGAGATAAAATCAACAACATTAGAAGATTTGAGAGAGCAGATGAAGCATTGCAGATAACTAACCCCCGAGATTCTCAACCCTGTAAGGGGGGCAATGGAAGCTCGTTTGTCCCATTGTATAGAGGTTGGTGTAAACGTTTTTGAACATTCACTATAAAATTTTTTTTTCTTACCATTGTCCAGTCATCAGATTTTGATTCAACAATTAATAAAAAATCCCTTTTTCTGATTTATTGCTCCCATATTTGTCTCTAGAACGAATATTTCAAAATGTGACCTCCTGTATAATTGTTGTCCTGTTTTTTATTTCTTCTCCAAAACATTGTTTCAAAAGTTATTCCGGGTGGCTCGTTTTCAACTCAAATAATTTGTAGCTTCCGAACCATAAGCTTCAGACCATATGTTTTATACTTTGTTGAAATCTGCCCAAGGAGCATCTGATAATGCGAAACAATATAGGGTGATCCATTTGAAAATGGGGTGCGATAGAGGAAGTAACATCAAATGTGAATATGTCAAAATGTGCCCCCTTGTATATTATTGTTGATGTGTTTTTTATTTTTCCTACAGTATAGATTATTCTAATAAATAGAATAATCTGTGCTAACTATACCGAACGACATATAACATTCGACAAAACGTGACTACCTAATAGCTTATATAACTGTGACATGCGGAAGTTGCTACTCTTATTTCGTCGAGGAGGAATGGTAAAGTCGCACCACATATTCCCAGAATTATATCATGTGCGGTTCCGTTGGCTTTCAATACTCTGAAAAGTTTATCTTTGCTTTTTCGTGATGGATTCAGTGCATGTAATATAAAACGGTGCAGACGGTTCTAGTTGAAATCATTGAAGTATCAATAAGACTAAAGCTCTATACTTGTGACATTTATAGTATATCAGAAAAAACATCTATGTTTGAAACCATTTCCAGTTCATCCTTATTCCGAAAATATATCCACTTTTCATATTTGGTATCATTACTACAGTTAACAGATATAGAATTATGCAAATCGCAAAATTCACAATTTTCCTCACCAGAGGCCAGGAGAAGTACTGCTGACGAAGCAATTGGGTTATACCAAACTTATTGTTTGGTAACTTATTGTTCAATAAACAGGCAACATGGGAATTGACTTTATCAACTTCAAAATCTAAAGATTCAAAATTGTGAAAGAGTTTTATCAAAACATTCGGATCGATAGGTCTTCATGAAATCACACTTGCGTTATATACCTGCCATCAGTTTCAGATCTCATCAGTTCCAAGTTATTTTAAGTCATTATTGAAAGCTGAAAAATAAGATTAATAGGTTTGGAATATCCTTCTTTCTGAAAAAAGTTTCGGAGAAAGTCTAATATTGTGACACACTATATAATATAGCTATATGAAGCATAAATAGTATAACTAACCTAACTTAACCAGACCGAACCTTACCAAACCTTTCTACTCAATGTAACCTTAAAATACCCTTAATACTTACATTTTGGTGAACCTAACCTAACCTAACCTAACTTAACCTAACCTGACCTAACCTAACCAGACCGAACTTTACCTAATTTTTCTACCCAACTAACTAACAACTAACTAACTAACTAACAACTATAACCTAACCTTTATACCCAATCTAACTAACTAACTAACCTAACCAGACCGAACCTTACCTTATCTTTCTACCCAATCTAACCTTAAAATACCCTCAATACTTACATTTTGGTAGGAAATGAATAATTATAGTTTATCACACTGTTTATGAAAAATTGTTTTTATTTATAGTACTTTACTTTTAAATCAATAGCAACACGTCTATATAGTCTGTCACATATATAGTATGTCACAATACTGGACTTTACCCAAAGTTTCTTCTGATTTTCATGTAATGATCATTTCGGAATTTGTAAAGGGTTAACAATTCCTAAGCGGTCTGCGAATTGAAATACAGCAACCTTGTCAATGTTGCAACTTGTTTTGCAAAATTCTTCAAACTCTAAAAGTATTAATAAATTGATTAATAAATTGGTTATAGGTTATTATCAACAAATCAATCGGGTTATCAAGCACTCATCACTGTAATATATGTATTCGCTAAATCAACGCAATGACGAATAGATGTAAAGTTTATTTCTTTCAAAACAAATGTTTGGAATCTGCTAAAGTAATATTAATTTCATACCTCATACTTCGAGACTAATCGTAATTAGATATCATGCTGGGATAATTAAATGTTATGGTGTGTAATTACACTAATGAAGCATTTTTTGCAAATTATTCTTTGAAAATGAATTGATACCTGCTTGATGTTGACTCATATCGTATTATCTCCAGAGACTGAATCAAAGCTTGATTTGTATTGGGCAGATAGGAATTTTCAAAGACAGGTACACTGTAACTGACAGATATGAAGGTTCCTTTCAAATTGGATTGCCTATATTTAATTCATTAATTGATTTTTCGGAATGCCTCTGAGGTAATGTTTCAAATATTCATCTCAACTTTCACAGCATTTAATTTGTTTCAAAATATAAAGCAGATTTTAAAGAATTTGTTACGAAAATTGAACAGAAACTTTCGATTCGATTCTAATGCTCATGTCTATGCCTTGTAAGAATTATTGTTTATCGATTCTCCATTTTGGATTTCGTTATTTGTCTACGTCATAATTTGTTGTTTCACATCTTCTCTTTTACGTTTCTTGGCCTGAGCTACCAGGGATCTCTGGTCAGCGGCAGGTTGTTGTTGCTTTCGATGCACTTTTGCTTCTATTTCGCCATTGTATTCTTGAATATTACCGAGCAATTGAAATTAAATTTGTCGGTATACATTATTATATTATTAAAGATTACAATCTAGAGAAGAAGTTGTGCACCAACTCATAGAGTGTTGTGTCGTATATTGTTTCACCAGATGAGATTGCACAAGTTTTCGGAATTTTTGTAATATACCTGTAACTGATGTGAGGTGATTCTGTCAATAAT
This sequence comes from Leptinotarsa decemlineata, assembly GCF_000500325.1. Classification (NCBI taxonomy): domain Eukaryota; kingdom Metazoa; phylum Arthropoda; class Insecta; order Coleoptera; family Chrysomelidae; genus Leptinotarsa; species Leptinotarsa decemlineata. The sequence goes on from NW_019291027.1 coordinate 106,089, forward strand.
TCGGTTTCTCATTACCAATTTAATTTTTATAGTGACAATAATGAAATCTCATCTCAATCTTAATGATGGGGTAAATTGGTATTGTCGTACTATTTTATGTGGGCTTAAAACTTTTATCCAGTTGATGTAATTATAAATCATTTCATGAATGTATTGTGATTTCTTTGATTCTATTGTCGAATAGTACGTAATATTATTCACAATATTATTGTTTCATTGATGTCTTTCAATTTTATATCATCTTTCCTACATATCAAATATTTTTCAATTGAATTTTTGTTATTTCTTTCACCGATGAATATTTCTCTTCAGAGAGGCCGATTTTCTTCAGTCTCCTCCTATACGATTGTTTAAATTATTCACCAAGTGTAAAATATAATCAACATGGTCAAACTATTTTGAAATAGGGGATCGACACACATATGCACAAACTTTTTGTGTTATGTACTTTCGCCACCATGGCGCTGGCATCTTATTTTGAATTCTCAATAGTTTTTGCTTACAAATAATGAAATTTTTTCGACGTTGCTACCAACAAATAATAATAAAAAGGTAAACAATAATAAGATAATTTTCAAAGAGCTAGAAACTTTCACACTGAACCAACAAATAATAATGAAAAGGTAAACAGTAATAAGATAATTTTCAAAGAGCTAGAAACTTTGACACTGAAGTTGATTTTGTTTCATACGAATTCTGATTGTATACACCCATTCTATCAAATTCACGGAATTTTGTTGTGACTGGAAGATCCCTCAATTTGGTTGTATATAAACAGAACATTAGTTCCTCATTATTGTTTGTTTATATTGATGTGATCTCTTTAGCGTTCGAAAAATTGCGACTAACCAGAGATGAAATTATGCAAATTAAACATTAGGAGGGTCTCGTGTAGCAGTCTTCACAAGGAGAATCCATAATTGCGACTAATTTTCAGTTTCAGCGGGATCATTGCAAAACGTTAAAAAATGGGTATCCTTAATGCTTACAAAGTACCACCTTAAACTGTTATTTCTGCTAAATGCTTATAATCGCAAAACACGTTTTGATACAGGCTTGGAAAAGAGCACTGTCATTTCGCAGATAATAATAGCCATCGCTATTTTTTCAATTACTTCAGATGGTAGGGGTGTTTAAAAAATCTTCAGGCGAACGTAATAAAGATGTTAAAGTAATAACATAGATGTTCTTCATCTTTTTATGAGGCATTTCAGATTTTCCAAATTGATACCAGTCAACCGCGAATTCAAGTAATCACAGTGTTCAGGGTTTTTTATGTGTTTTGTCCGTATGGATCATTTTCGCGAACGGGTATTAATAATATGATTACTTTGATGGTCATGGTGAATCAATCGGCCTCATATATTTCAAATACCTTGTATGAATTTCATTCACTACAACACTAGGGTTAATTCGGAGTTTTGTAGCCAGGACAAATTATACAGCACAAAACAAACCGTTTTGGAATTTTTGACCACAGAACAAGGATAATTTGCTGTTCTGTGTCATAGATAAAGTACTGTTCTGAGTGCCCCTTTTTATTGTTAACTTCTCTGTGCTACTGTATAATGGTTTCCAGGTGAAACCCATATTATACGTTGAGACTGAAAACAATTCACGAAGTAATGTTATCTCTTCGAATTCAAATAATTCATTTTGTATTTTTTCGTTAGTCTGAAATCTTGTGATAACGCTTTCCAAATTTTTTAAAATCTATTGGTTTTGAAGACTTCAAAAATAAATTCTGATTGTTTCGATGAAAACGCTTATGTTCAAAAAAAGAAATTATGATATTTTGTCGAGATATGTTGACCCAACTTCTAGCGCTTTCGAATCTGTCATTCTACTGAATAAATACACCAACGAACTTGCACCAGTGGGTTCCTCAAACATCCTTAAAAAAACCTGTTTTTTTTCTTTGCTATCAGTGATATGAAAAATCATAGAGGAAACCGTTAACCACCATATCCTCAAATATTTGGAAGGCGACCGTCAATATGGCATTCGGAAAACAAGATCAACAGGCGACCTTCTATCGTATGTCACCCATATTTGGAATAAATGCAATCGAGAAACATAGAAAGTCAAGAGCTATTGTGCTTGATATTTCTAAGGCCTTTGACGTATGGCATGAGAGTTTGCTAGTTAAACTGCGATGCTATGGATTGTCGGATAATTTTTGTATATGGCTCTCCTACTTCCTGAAAAAACGTTTCCTGCAAGTGGCCCTCGATGAATATCTCTAGAATACTTTCACCATCAACGCTGGTGTTCCCCAGGGATCCATATTGTTTTAAACCATCTTTTTATTGTATATTAAAGACTTATTGGAAAAAATGAAGAAAAAACGACAGCACACTTGTCTTGTCATTCCATCTGGATTCCAGAACATCGGCTGCGGTTGCACATCTTCACCGGCAGCAGGAGATTGCATATTTAATGAGGATCTAGAAGTGAGGCCACAAAAACTCAAGCATCGGTTTTCTCCAAAAAGATAAGTGTCTCCGAACCGAATATAATAATGTCAGGACAGACAATTTCGCTTCCTGTTTCGATAAGTGTGTTGGGGGTGGAAATGGATACCAATATGTCATGGCACAATCATGTCGCTGCAAAGGCTGCTTCTGTTCCGAACCAGAAAACTGTACACACCTCAGCAACTTCTAATGCTTTATAAAGCTCAGATCAGACCTTCTTTGGAGTATTGTTTTCATGTATGGAGCTCCGCCCTTAAGCATACTCTGAAGCTGAAGCTGAAGCTGGATTTCATCCAGAAGAGAGTCATCCGCCTCTTTGGAGACGGGAACATCACTCGCAACCTTGATATTCTGGAACATTGAAGAAAGGTTCAGGATTTGTCTCTCTTCTATAGATACTTTCAGGGAAAGTGTTCACACTTGATTCCATCAAGAGTGGTCTTAGAAGAGCATATTGAGGTTTTTATGCAGTGAGGAAAAAGAGAATATCCCCAAATGATCGAATAGTTTTGAGGTTCATTTTCAACCGTAAGAAGTGAAGTAACATGACATATATTCGTATTCGGTATACTTAAGTAGAATGTATATTCGAAAGTATTAAAATTTGTTTCCTTTCAAAAACGATGCACCTTTTCAGAACCGACTGAAATTGGGCTTCCTATCATTGATAATCTAAATGGTTTCGGTGTTTGCCTAGCCGGTAAGTAACTTCCAGCTAGTAAATCATTAAAACATTCCAAACGGTCGGTCCTTCATGTTCAATATCATTAAAAATTCTCCTTTGTTTTATGCGCACTGTTACAACTTATCTATTAACGTTTAATATTCTCCTAGCCTATAATTTGTGATCTTATCAGGCTTCAACGTTTATAGTATAGTACTTTTTTGAAGCTGGAACTTGATAAATAATTGTATTATTATATCTAATAATCGATTTCACACTTTACTGGAATGCCTCAGGATGTCAAATTCCATTTCATGATATTGGATAAATATGATTCTCATTTCAGACAGCACAACCTGGAGGAATGTATTTACATTTCGTTTAGATGGAGTGGATTGTGGGCATTCTTGTACTGAACGGTTGCTTCAATGTTTCAATGATTCATTGAAGTTGTTGAGAGTGGTTCCGTTTGAGTACCATGATGTTTATATGATTATCGTCAACCACGAGCGCCAGAACATCAATTTTGATCGCCAAGTTAACATTATCAAGGTTTAAAAAATATATCTGCTTTGAGAAATTGAGATTCGAGATTGGTCTTTTATCTTAGCAAAGATGACAATCGTTTTACTTATTAATTTCAAAGTTCCCATTATACTTACCGTTTCTGATGTATTGGAACTATTTCTCCAGGTGATTGTCTGATAAGGATACAATATATTGATACCTAGTTTTCATATTTTTCAATCTTCTTGATGAAAACAAAAAAATCAATGTTTCTCCTCACGAGCGATCTCAGTCTGCACATAAAACATTCTCGTATTCAGGAGGTAAGTTATTTTTTTCAAGGAGGTAAGACAGAAAATATAGATAGTGTGGCTCGACCAAAAACTCGTCCCCCAATTAAAATTGCCAGGTTGATCTGAGTAAAGTTTGTATTTGGATAAATCCGGAGCATTTGAATCTCTGCTATTATCTCTTCCATTTGTGAAGCATTGTTTTGGGACGTTTGCTGAAGAAGGAAGATCTTCCTCTTCAAGATGATCACTTGGTAATCGAAACACGTGTCGAGATGTTAAAATAACGGTTTGGTGTTGGGAAAAAACTCCAGTATTATTCATCTTTTCCATTTTTTTGTATTAATATTTTTCAAAACTACGTCTTCAATGTAAGCGATGCTGCTACATTTTTCCACTGTGTACTTCGCAATGCTGTCATTTTGACTGTAGTAGTTGACTTTGATATTATGTAACCAATCATTCAGGTGTTTTATGCTGATTTATTCAGAACACAGAAAGTACATTATTTCAAAATGTTTTCCGATGATAGTAACGAATATTGTCATAAGGTTAAGGTCAAAAATTACTATTAATAAGTAAGAAAATACTTCATTTATTTCATACCGTCGTTTCTATCACATACAATTATCCGTCCAGATCTCATTATCCACCCAACGTTGAAGAATTGTCACATTCTCGTTGAACAGAGACGAAAGAAATGGCGACAGCTCGTTTTTTGAAGCAATATGAGTGGGCCATCTTTTCATCACAAACTTTCACGACATTTTCATCAAGAACTTCATCCTCTTGCCAGATGAGTTAGATAGGTTGGGTACCGCAATACAAATGGTTGAAAAGTGAATATCACATTTGAACTCATTTCACAGAATAACCTTTTCCCTTCAATTCCTTCTATCCTCTTTCTTCTTTTTCAGTGTTAAACAACTTCACTAATGTCACTGCCGAGTGAGGTTACAGTCCTCTTGAATCTCGCCTCATTTTGAAGTGTGTGTGTATCCGTGCCGACAGAATATTTGAGTCCTCTTGAATCTCGCCTCATTTTGAAGTGTGTGTGTATCCGTGCCGACAGAATATTTGATTATGAGTCCACTGAGTATCACTAACTGATCTTCCCAGATATTAGGAGCATTCTCCTCGGTATGTGGGGCTCCCCCGTGAAGGATCATGAAGGGATAAAAGTGTCCGACCCTAAGTCTACAGAGATGCTACCAGGAAGCGACTTACCCGTAGCATCTCTTCGAGAAGAATACCTCATGGATCTGCTTCACTCTGAATTCTTGGGCAGTACAAGCAGAAACTGCATCAGGAGAGGAAACAAACTCCCTCTGAGCAGAGCAGATCAAGAAATGCCCAAGCTCCAAACATCATTTATTCAAACCAGAGAAGAGAAAGTTCTATTTGGATAGATCTAATGTATTGACAGATATGACATTAAGCTAAAATTCTTGAAACTTTAACACCCGAAAGCTCAATATCAATCAGTCAAATATAAACTATTTTGTATGCTATCGTGTATGCTATTCCAGAAGATGGTCTACATGGGGATTACCTAGCTGGTGGATGCAGTTAGTAATCCGCCGCCATAGAAATACATCATAGAAGATATATTTCCCAACACATCCTTTTGTGTTGCCCACCTGCCTGACGAAGGTATTCGAAGACTGACAGCCGAACTTATCCTCACTAAAATGAGGAAAATATGTCTGGCGTAAACTTTGAAGTGGATTACAAGGAAACACAGGCCGTGTAAGCAGATCTGGGCCCAGCCCACCGCGGATCACATCAGGTTTTTCAAAATTCAACTTTCGCCAGATATGTTTTGTTGGGAAGCTGGATTCATATGGTCGATTTTGAATAGGTGTGAGTCACAATGAACCCTTCTTTCCCGTCGACAACCTAATTAGGAGCAAGTGTACTTCAATCAGTGTTTCCTGTAATTTTAGTGATCCACAGATGACTGTTTTACTTGGATCCACATTTTACTCTTTTGTGTTTTTAAATTCCTGCTCTGCTATTGGTCGTAAAAACAAGTATAGGGTCATTCTTAGAAAATTCATTCATCACAAAACCGATAATGAAGCAGTTATAAGCAAAACCAGAAAAAAAGCAATTTTTCGTATTTTTTTCATGCTGGCTAAAAACAAAAAGGAATAGAAAGACACAAAAAAAAAATTTTCATTTTCCAATGATTCATTTGGATTCCAGCACATCAGCTATGGAGGCACATCTTCAAAGGCAGCAGGAGGTTGCATATCTTAATGAGGATCTAGAAGTGATTTTGGTTTGGGGTGGAAGTAACCAGGTTTAATACAATGCCACAAATAACCCTGCCATCGGTTTTCTCCAAAAAGATAAATGTCTCCGAACCGGATATAATAATGTTAGGTCAGACAATTTCGCTTTCTGCTTCGATAAGTTTGTTGGGGGTTAAAAAGGACACCAATATGTCTTGACACAATCATGTCACTGAAATTGCAAAGGCTGCTTCCAAAAAGCTTGGAACCCTGTTCCGAACCAGAAAACCGTACACACCTCAGCAACTTTTGATGCTTTATAAAGCTCAGATCAGACCTTCTTTGGAGTATTGTTCTCTTGTATGGAGATCTGCCCCCAAACATATCCTGAAGTTGCTGGATTCCATCCAGAAAAGAGCCATACGCCTGATTGGAAACGCGAACGTGCAACCTTGATAGCCTGGAACAATATTCACCAGATTTGACCCCCTGCGACTTTTTCCTGTTCCCAAGATTGAAGAGACCCATGAAAGGACGATCTGAGTTGGAAAGTCTAGAGCAAGACACTCTTTAAAAAAGAGAGCACGTATTATGACAACCAGCGGGTAACGTTGGCTCTTGATCAACCATGGTTATAAAATAAGTATATGAGTTAAGGCAAGTTTAAAGATAATAGTTTTTCTGAGCAAAGGTGCCAACCTGGGTTGTATCGTGTGGAATCTCAAAAACTCGAAAATAATACTTTTCACTCTCTTTCAATATCAAATTCAGGGTGAGTTTTGTAATATACATTACAACTTCCCTACAGGTTCAAAATTTTTCAAACTAAATATATCATTACTGGTTGGATGGAATTCTGTCATTGGTTAGGTTAGATTAGTATATATTATTGTGTCTTCGGTTGTGAATTGAATGGCAACATGAAAATTCAAAATATACTATGTGATACATTGAAATATATCACAAGAAATTAAACTGAAGTTTATGTAACAAATTCCCCCCGCGTCTAACTTTCTTTGTCTGTTTGATTGAACCCTAAAAACTCGAAATCTATCAAACGGGTTTTCATACGGTTATCACTAGGTTAGGTTAGGTTAGGTCCAAAGTGAGTGGGTCTATTCGACCCTTCACAGCAACCCGTGCAGGGCTTTTTCGCCTCTAATTTGGTGAATCGCTCCTGAACTGAATTGTCAGGGAGGTCAGTTGGAGTCGTAAACTCGACATTCATCTCCTCTGTAGACCCGCTCCTGAACTAAAATTACAGGGAGGTCCGTTGGAGTCGTAAAGTCGACATTAATCTCCTCTGTAGACTCGCTCCTGAACTTAATTTACAGGGAGGTCCATTGGAGTCGTGAAGTCGACATCTATCTCCTCTGTAGACTCGCTCCTGAATTAAATTTACCGGGAGGTCAGCTGGAGTCGTAAACTCGACATCCATCTTCTCTGTAGACTCGCTGCTGATCTAAGTTTACAGGGAGGTCAGTTGGAGTCGTCAACTCGACATCCAACTCCTCTGTAGACTCGCTCCTGAACTAAATTTACAGGGAGNAATTATGGTATTAACAAAACCACTATGAATGCCTTAAATTTTATGTCAAATGTCAGATATCAAACAATTCGAGTTTCATGCTTACACATTTCAAGTAATGGTCTTTCTTGAATCAATTATCAAACTGGAATAATGAGATATACATACTCATGTCCTTTTTCTAATGCACTACATTTCAACCATTCATTTGAACAAAAAAAGACATTTTTTGAATTCCGATTTCGTACTTCAATATTTACATATTAGGTATGTATAAGTACCTAATTTATAATGTATTTTTTGCCACTCACTTCGAAATGTTCAATGGAAATATTTTTTCTCAAGATAATAATCAATTTTTAGTAAATTTTCTTTTCGTTAAAACACACAAACACTCACTTGATTCATTTATTTCGTTTCCAAACCTAGGTATATTTTCCAAGTCTATAGCGTTTGTAGTAGTACTTATATAGATAAGATAGACATGCTTATTGGGGTGGCTTTCCAAATCATCTGCGAGTAAAGGAAAAAATATTTTTTCCTAGGTACATTACAGATTGTTTGAAACACATTTTTCTGCGTCGTTACCAACAAAATTATTCGTATAAGTGGACATTTAAAGGAAAATACAGTTGAGTTTAGGATAGATATCATTAATTATTTTCTAATACCTAATTTCAAACTACTATAAATATGTCCGTACATTTACTGAATACCATTTTTGTTTGAGAGAGCTATAGGAATAGCAAAACCCTATACATATTACTCATAGTAATATATTGTGAATATTTAAAAGATTATTGATTGTATTTGTATTTCCAGTCCTAAGTAACACAATTCTATTTACGCTACTAAATTTTAAGCTTAATAAGAAGTAAAAAGTAATTACACGACAAAAGTTTTACAAATGATTCACCTCTTCCACTCAATATTTGATAGATAAGTCTAGCAATCACGTGTAAACAGTATTATTCAAAATAGTCATTTCATAAAATAACTTACGGTCCCAGAGGATTTTAAAGTTTTGGTATTTCAATAATTGGAAAATATACACATTACCAAAAGATTTTGATAAAAATCAGAATTGAGCTATCTTATGTTCATAACAAAAATGTCTATACCTCAAATGCTTAACATTTTATGTATATATAGAAAGAATACCAGGACTCTTAGATATATCCCTGACAGCTCCTACCATTGCTCGCACAACAAAAAATGACAGGAATACATTTTTTGTCTGTAAGCTGATCACGATATCGCGAAAGAAGTTTTCAAGGAGCTAGCTGAAAGTAAAAGGTATCTTTCGAACATAATGGAAAAGTTAATTAGGAAGAAAAAACTTAAAGAACTCCTGCATCAATACTCGACTTTTCAGAAAGACTAAAAATGTACAGTTTTTCCATATGCACCAAAATATACGAACGGACTGCTTCAGAAATTCGAAAAATCGAATTTGGAAGTGGCTTTCGAAACTACTCGTACACTACAAAGAATGTTGGGCAACCTTAAGACAAAACAACGTAAAGACAAATTCTGGGGTTTACGAAATAAGGTGTGAGTATTACGATAAAAAATATGTTGGTCAAACTAAACGGGCTCTACCAGCTCGCTACAAGGAACATTTTTCACATTTTCATATTTTCACATTTTACATAATAACATAGATCAGAAAAGTCCAGTGGTGCTCAACACGCGAAGAGAATAGACACATGAAATATTAAGAGAGGAGGACTTGAAATTATGGAGACCTGTTCATAAACAAGTTTTTGTATGCCTTCGAACATATAGAAATCGTTAGCATCATCTCCTGATGATGTTTACATGTTTAGAAGAATTTGCGTCAAGAGACAGCATTTTTGTTCTGGTGAAGGAACATATCAAATCAAATGGAATTCTATGAGATATTATGCATAGGAACGCTACACAATATACTATACTCACATGAAATTGAAATTGTAGAGAAAAGAACAAAAAATCGTTCAATAAATTGATGGATGAAGCCGTTAGTTACTACATGGTAAGCGATAATCATGTAAAATGAGAATTAAAACTTTCTATGTTCTTTACCAGATTAAGAAACAGAATAATTTCTTTGACGTAACTTTCCCTAGTGATACTTTCCATTCCAACAGTCATAACAATCTGGGTAGGAAAATAAAAACAATCATACAGTTATGACAGAATAATGGTTTTAACGCAGACACAATCCAGAAGTTAGTCTGAAAAAAAAACCTCAAATTTACGCACAGACTAATATATCCCCAGATTAAACAATCAGAAATTATAACAAAAATTTTAATTAATTATAACTTCACCAATATCGAATTTCAACATTCAAATCGCGATCAGTTCCTGAACTGAACATTAACAACACGACTCTTCTAACCATCCTCACATTCTATTGGTCACCGTTACATGACTTCAGATTTAATTTTATGATTCTTCAGCCATAATAATAAAACTCGGTTAGTAAAAATTATCCAATACGAATCGCCAATTCTTCATTCCACGTGGACTAATTTGTAGCGGCATTATTTCTTTGTATTGGTTTTTTGGCCTTTGACTTCTCCGATAGCTTTAAGAATTACTATATCGGTTACTTCGACTATACTCATTGTTTTTCAAGTTTACATATCACCTTGTGTAGTATTCCGTAGGAATGGTTTACAGAAATCAGTATGTGTTTATCTGTCACTTGCGGCTCGTCCCTGTGTGCTGACCAATGACTTACATTTTTGCACTTTCAGTAGCAATTTCTAATTATTTCCAAAATATAATCTAGAACTAGTAACTCGCTGAAAATGTATTTTTATATACGTGAAAAAATTTTCAATGGGTTTAGTCATTACAAATCAAGAAAACCAAATAGGTATTTTTTTCAGTTGATTATATATTAATGTTGTATAGTGTGCATCGTTAAAAATTACAGCTGAACACTGCCAGGATTCTTTTTTATTTATGGCAAGTAAACCGTTGCCCAACCATAAATATACTTAGATAAATAATTGATGGCTAGAAATGTAGATAGTAGCTATTGAAGTATACTGCTTCATTTTTAATGCACTGCAATGAATATTACTGAAGTTCTATCTCAACAATTGATCACTTGGTGATTGAAACACGTGTCGAGGTGTTGAAAATAATGGTTTGGTGTTGGGATATACTGCTTCAGGTTTTAGTGATGTGATTTCTCTCATTTCCAAATGTTAAGTGTCATTCAGGCTTTAGTTAATAACAGTAAATACCTTCTAGGAGATTGGAGATATGTTTAGAGTTGTCAGTTGTTAATCCAAAGTGATATTCTCCAGCAGTCCTTTTCCAGGAGGAGTTGTGGAGTTATCATCACTTGAAATTGTTATCATTTATGGACGCTATCTTCTCAATTGATATAAGCGGAGTTTTTCAAAAATTTTTGCATTCACCCATCGGTACTCCAATTTTTTAATAAAATTTCTTCTATATCGCAATGCCTTCCCGGCTTTTGACGAGTCTGAAATTTTTCTCATCGAATAATCTTCTTCGTTAACGCCATCATTAGCTACATTCTTTTTAAAGTTAGATATGTCGAACGCGATACGCAAAAAACAATTTGTTTTTATTGGCATACTTAAAAAAGAAGGAAAAATTTGAATGCTCAGAATTAATAGTGATATAAAATATTGGAGTATTACTTTTGCTTCACAATTTCTACCATGAATTCAGAGCATTCATTTTTAGAAATTTGTAATTTGAAGGATCTTTGTAAAACTGTCTTTTGGTTTGATAACCGTCTATTGCAGAAAACGGAATATAAGTAGGTAGGTAGGTATATAGGTATATTCTATTTGTGGATTATCAACAATCATCGCTAAACCCATTGTTGATCAAGCATTTGGTTAGCAGAGAAGTGTTCAGATCTCATGAAGAATTCAAAAAAACGATTGTAAATATTGAAAAATGAACAAAAACTGTTCATTTGCGATAAATCTAACCTCGAAACTACTTTCGGAAACGTTAGAAGCTGATTTTCATGATTTGGGCGTTTTTTGCCATCCCAAGTTTTTCCGGTATAACAAATAAATTGCCGTACCTATCTTCAAAGTTGAGAAAAGGGTAAATATGTTATTTAATAGTTACTCTGGATTCTGATAAGACAAAAATCAATTGTATAATGATCGTATTGATGAAATAATCGCTTGCGAGTATTTAATACTTTTTTATCGAATCTGTTTACGTTTCTGATTGAAGTGGTTTTTTTACTAGTCTCTCCAAACGGTTGATAGGTACTCAATGAGTTTGTCAGGTTATTCCTTTAAGAGTGTGAACATTGGCATCAGGTTGCGAAAGTAATCTAGTCGCCTATGAAACGAGCCTATATTTCCCTAAAACTAACGTACCTTTACCATGCGTTTCGCTGCCGCTGTCTTCTGAAGGGGGTCCCGGAGGAGCTCGCATTCCAGGACCAATTCCGTGGGGATACCGTGGCCTGTTCAAAGGAGAAAAAGCACCATGCATTCCCAACAATTGAGCGGCGGTAGGAAATTGCAATAAAGGTGCCCAAGGCGGCCGGGGAGCAAGCTGAGCCGCCGCTGCCGCAGCATAAAGATGAAGAGGAGGGGGTAGAACCCCCGATTCCAGGACCATTTTCTCGCCCACCTTGTTGAAGTTGAAAATCACTTTGAAGATTCACTACGACACTTGAGTCACTAAACACGACACCTCATGAGAAAGTCATTCATATTACCTACGAGTCTTTTTCAAAAAATTTCCGGAAATGTCTATGATTTGGACTGCTACTTTGTCTTCCTTCACTCTCTTCTCAACTCCGCACTATTGATATTTGGTAAAACTCACGCTTATCACGACAGTAAACCCATGTGCCGAGTTGCTTCGAATCACAGGAGCATGTGTTTCGTTAGAGACGACAGAATTCACTAAGTTCCTGGAGCCGTTTATGAATAGAGGGCGTTATGGTTTCCACTTCTCCTCTGCGGGTATGCCTATTGGTGCGTTTGGGCTCCTCCCAGCGGAATCTTCCCTCCCATATAGCTGAATATCATTATTGAGGAATGGGGTGATGTCAATATGTTTCTGTTATTTATCGTTTTAGATTTTGATGTCTTTTTGGTGTATAGTTGAATTTCGATGTTTTATTATTTTTTGATGTATGAATAGGGATGAATATCTGTAATATCTCGTTAATCCTCAGCTCTCGCAAATTTCAAAGTCCATTTCAAAAACAGTTGGTATTCATTTTTGCAATTCATTTACTAGCAAAACTTTCGAGTTATTGAATATGGCTCATTGATACGTGTGATTCTCAACCACAATTACCTACCTGTTGCTGTCTATAGAAAAAAAACTGATAGAAATTTACTATAATGAGCTCGTTTTCACAAATAGATAGCAATTCAGTCTAGATACCTACTACATCGTCAGATATTTGTCATCAATTGAATCAAGTTCTAACACACTCAATAATATCTAATCTAGATAATGAAATGTTAAAATCTCACAAATAGGTACAGCAATTATAAGAAATGAAAACAATATACAAAATCTATCAATTTCATTATTCTATAACCATTCTGATATACTTACCTGAGAAATCCATTGATAGAAAATGAAAATTACTCATACAATACATAGACACTCATTACTCTCAAATACATACAAATCAGAAAAGAGCCACCATTTTGATTGTTTTGAAAAATTTTCATTCGACCGAGTCACCTAAACACCTGTTTGAAGTGAGATTTTTGTTGCTGTTCGTGGTTCTCAAGCCATACATTCCTATTTCCAGACTTTTGAAATAAAAATTTTTGTTTCATGTATGTATTGATCTCAACAAATTTAACACACATTTGACGGTCATAGCATTATGGGTGATAGGTACTAGAATTTTTTGGTCAACGAAATCGGATATGTGATATATGTTCTTTGAAATGATTTAATGTCTGACCAACATCCTTTTTCCTTTTTTGTCACCGTTTGTGACAAGTTGGCGAAATTCACTTTTGCTTACTTGATTATTACGTCTAAATTTCAAGTTGAATACGGAATATAACTGGAGTTTTTTCTCAACACCAAATCGTTATTTTTAACACCTCGACACGTGTTTCGATCACCAAGTGATGATCTTCAAAGAGGAAGATTAAAACTAAGAACTAGTGCGACCTGATCCTATTTATGCTATAAAGGTAACCCATGCAGGTAAATCATCCAGGCGTACCAACCATACTGGTATACCAACCTAAATTAATTTTACAATTTTGCCTTATCTATTATTTTACAATATATGTTTATATAAAACAATTTTCAGCTATATAAGTTTTAAAAGATTCAGCTACCTTG
>NW_019291027.1:120552-145663 GCF_000500325.1 Leptinotarsa decemlineata
CATTTTTTAAAATTTTTTGGAAAATTATTTTAAGATATTTTTTTTACGAATAGGTACCTATATAGAAAAGGGGTGGTTTGAGAGGGACATTTTTTTCGAAAGCCTTGAAAATGGATGAAAAGATATATTTAACAGATTAGAGATGTATGGAATGCTTTAAAATATTTCACCATGCATGTCATTGAATTGAATGTTATAATTATCACTTCTTTTCGCTTACTTATTTATTCTCGTATTCTTCTAGAATGTAAGTTGTATCATTTCGTAAATGAAGAGACGAAATAATTTATAAAAGTATATGATACTAAAGAAAGTTTGCTTGAACTACCTAAGCTGTACATTTCCTGAATATACGAAGTAAACAATAACTATATAGGGGAGCGAGGGACACGTTGTTACAGGGGTAGAAAGCTACACGCCTTTTCTACCGGGATTTTGAACTCTTTGGTGGACATGATTGGACTCATTTGTTTTATTATAACGTCATGCATCATATAAAAACGGTCAGTGACCGGTCAAGCGGCAAGTTGCTAATAGGTTGTGTGCATGTTTTTCGATGTCAACCAAGTACCTAAGTAAAAATATTCTTAACGAAATTTTTGATTTCTGACGAAAGTTGTTCATTGGGTGACATTAAACCTAAACTGGCATTCTCACAAGAAATAGAACATAAATTAGCTCATCTACTAAAAAGTTCAGAAATATATTTTGGTTTACTATCAACAGAAGTCCGAGAACTAGCTTACCAATGTGCTGTAAAACTCGATTTGAAAAATATTCCCCCCAGCTGACTTGAAAATAATATGGCCGGGCCGGACTGGTTTGAAAGTTATATGGATATCAATCCTCAACTATCTCTACGTACACCAGAAGTTACATCTTTGAGTAGGTATAGCAACGTCGTTCGAAACAACCAACGTTGAAGATTTGACAAACTGCAAGGCTTACTTCAAAATTATGTTATTTTTCTACAAAAAATCTTTATAAATTACGATAAGTATCTACTCATAAATATTAGAAGACTATTCAACGTGATCTCTTTCGTTTATAACTTTTTGAAGTGATAATGAAAATTAGTTTTCACTGCTGGTTTTGTTTATTTCTCTCCAGTTACATCGTGCCCCGAAGATGTAACAAGTAGCCCCAAATTGGGGGTAAGTTGTTATAATAGACTTTTTTTGTTTAAATTATCCATTGTGCAAAAATTACATGAATTTTAATAACTTTTCAATCATGTTTCAATAGCTGAATAGACATATTAACGATAAAAGCTATCAAATGTATAAATTATTTGATAGCTTTTGTCATATTGACATTAACAAGAAATGAAAATTAAAAACTAAAAGATTTCAAGTTACTTCACATTTGACGTTTCGATTGTTAGTATCCACAATTGTCTTCGTGTGATAACTGAACTTATTCCTCCGAGATCTGACTATTTATAGGACATTCGAGTGCTTTGACCTATCGCCTCTTCCCTCTCCCGCTTCATCGGTTTTAGCGGAAGCTGATCTTTTTGGCGGGAGTTGGTCGTGATCCGCTTGATTATAGGTTCCCATATGTTGCGTATCTCCACACTAGCGCTAAATGCGTTGTTGTACAACATATATGCGGCTTCTTTGAATTTTCTCCTAAACCAGTGTTCCTTCTTGTGAATGATTTTACCTTGAGACCAGTTGATGTTATGTTGATGAGCCCAAATATGCTCTGCTATTCCTGATTTGCTGGTTTCTCCTCACTGTGTATGTTTCTTGTGCTCGACAATGCGAACTTTCAATGGCTTCTTTGTTTCACCGATGTATGATTTTCCGCACTCGCAGAGTATCCGGTAAATGCAAATTCTAGGAATCGCAGTCCGCGTTTGGTGGCCTGGTTTTCGTGAGACTGCTACGTATAGTGTTCACAGATCTGCAGCAGGTTCTGATGTTATACTTGTACCCAATTCTTCTTATCCTTTCCGACAATCCTCTGATGTAGGGAAGTACAAGTACTGGTTGTGGCGGCTTCTCTTCCTTGTGAGGTTCTTGCTGTCTTCTAGCCAAATTATTTTCCACCATAACTTTGGAGTAACCATTCCTGGTTCAGATACTGTCCCGTGAAGAATACTTTCGAAACTAATACTTTTATATGAACACTGAAATATACAAAAAACTATTTTCTCTATTCAGTTTGTATTTCAACTCAGATTGAACACTGTGGATATCATGTATTACGTGTTTCCACATTTTATCCTTTTGTTGAACAAAATATCGAAGGTGAACTTCGAGATAGTTCAAATCTCGATTGCCTAAATATTTCACTCCATGTTTTTCTGCGATCAAACACCGAGATAATAAATAAAAAGTTTGCGACATTTGCGACAGAAGATGAAAATATAACATATTCAGGACAACGACGTGCCCTTTTCAGGAGATTCGAATCCCATGGCTGCGAGAGAATCATTTACGAGCTTGTTGGAATGGGAAGCCCTGGTGACAGGTCACTTTGTTTCATGATTGATGTCACTTGTATCGCTCTGAATATTTATATGAGCTCCATCTCCAGCGATGCGATTTTCTGTGCTGGTGTGATCGATACAAAGGACCACTTCGAAATAATAAGGAGATGGAATTTATGATAAGATTTAACTGGAATATACGTGGGTGTCTGTTAAAAAAGCGGTTTTTGAAGATTGGGTTCATGCTCTTTTATGTTTACGATACATGACAAACAGTTCTGGTGGTTAATTATTCAGGTAGAATACTCTACAGAATTGTTTTGAAAATATATTAAAGTTCGGAATCACTATATAGAAAGGAACTTTACCAATATAAATTGAAAATTGTTTGAGTGTTGATAAGGTTTCTAGGTAGTGAAACTCAAGAAAATTACTCATAACGGTGCTGTGATAATTTATTATCACACCACCCATGCACCCATCACTTACTTATGGGATACTTTGTTGGGGAAAGAGCTCCAAAAGTCAGATGGTATTCGTTAGGCAGAAGCAAATCATCAGAAGTATATTCAGTTTGCAAACTGGAAGCCGCTTGAATACAAACAATATTTGACATTTATATTATAAGCGCTGTATGCTCCATTCACAATTTCCAAATTTTTGGCGAACTCAATAATGAAACAAGTCTGTACCAGAAAAAGGTAAAGGAAACCCATGAGACAATGGAGTTGGTTGTGAATGGAAGTGATGAATACAGGGCAATGATCATGAATCCACAACCACTCAAACTCTTTTATCAAATTACATGAAAACAGTTTCTCGATTAGACCAGTGGATAAATGCTCATGAAATCAAGTGATATCAATAATAATAATAATGATAATAATACGTCTCCATTCCCAGAATATGCAGTAAATATGTGTGAACATTTTCTGAAACGAGAAGGGCTGAAGATCAGTTGGTTGCATTAAAAGATGTAACCTCTGTTTTTCATCTTATGCCAAACCTATATTAATCTCAAGTCGCCGTTCAGTATAATCAACACTCATCAAATAGTGAATAATATTCCTAATACCTCCGTATAATGCTAAATTAATATCGTTTGATGTCCAAAATTTATTTCGACTTGTGCACATTGCCAATTGCACTAATCACTTTAATGCAGAGTGTAACAGACTGTTGGTTGACACTGGAAGTCAAAGCATTCTGGAAATGACCTCTGACTTTATGCCTCCAACTGTTAACTACGAACTGCCTCATAAAGTACTGTTTCCTAGTAAAGAGGACTGGATCCTCCTAGAGAAGGAAATATTAAGAGCAGATAGTTGTTGGTTCAGAGTTGGATCAAAAATACCTACCGGTTCCGGTGTAGGTGTTTTCAGTCGCAGACTCAGGACAGAGATATCAACCTGCATAGGATCCTATGCGACTGTATTTCAAGCGGAAATTCACGCTATTGAATTGTGTGCGGAGAGATTGGAAGATTCCAATCTCATGCACAAGTCAATAAACATATTCTCGGACAGTCAAACGGCGTTGAAAGCTCTTGGCTCCTACCGAGCAACGTCTAAATTGGTAGCATATTGCCAAAAACGATTCTTCTGGATAGGAAGACTTAACAGATTGTTTCTGGTCTGGATTCCTGGCCATATACTGGCCTGGAAGACAATGTAGCTGCAATGTGGCTTCTTTGCAAAGGAGGATGCTGCAAGCAGCTTCATTGTACCAGAACCTGTCATTGGCATCGCTTCAGGCTTTTCCAAACAAATATTGAACACGTGTTAGGAATCACACGTTAAAAGGTAAGACCTCGTTAATCCTTAGCTCGCACAAGTTTCGACTTCTGAGGGTTGTCGTTCGTAGGGGTGCGACAGCTGGTTAACGGAAAAATAGATTTTAAAACAGATTTTTAAACATGGATGGCAGGAAGATTCATGGACTTCAGGCAGAATCTGCCAGAATTGGCTCACAACCTTCGAAGCTTGTGAACCAAACAGTTGTTGGACTACAGTAGGGATGAACTACGATGTCTAACAGGCCTTCTTATAGGTAACTGTCATTTAAATCATCATATGCAAACACTCGGACTGTCGGAAGACAGTGTGTGTCGCCTCTGTATGAAAATGATGAAACAGCAGAGCACATACTTTGTGCCTGCCCCGCTGGAGACCGAATCAGGATTTTAGAGTTCGACAGAGCCGTACTCTTACCATATGACCTGAAAGACCACTCATCATACAAACTAATCGGCTTTGTTAGGAAGCTGGGTTTATTTGATTGTGTGAATAGGTGTGAGCCACAATGAACCCTTGCGGGTTGCGGTGGAGTGTTGATTAGACCCACTTACTTTGAACCTAACCTAACCTAACCTTAATTGAAAGGGTTATTTTTATAGACCATGTAAAAACTAATAAAAAAAGGAATTTCCGGTTTACTTACTATTTGTCTATCTCAAAAGTATTTCCAATTCGACAAAAAATGTTATTAATGCAGCGAAGGAATAACAATGGGTGAAATATTCATGGATAACCTTGAAAATGAAATCCTTAATAATCAGTTACTTAAGAGTTTCTTGTACTGGTTCAGATACGTTTATGATATCTAAGTATGTTTTACTGGTACATCTATAGACAATTAAGTAAGTTTGTCGAATATGTCAACTTCATTCACCCGTCAATAAAATTCGGATTTTAGTTATTGAAGACATGCCTGAAGAAGCTATTGTATAGCGAAACACGTGTTGCGTTTTTGTAGAACTGTTTAGTGAAAGTGTTTTATGAACACGTTATGGATTTTCATCAAGTATCGGCCAATTCCATCACATATAAATAATATATAAATGAGAAGAATACATCATCTAAGTCCTATGATCCTTTCACGCTCCCATTGTGAAGTACTGAGGTGATTGTAGATACATTTATACACTTTGTAAAAGGCAAATGGAATAAATTCATTATTTCGGTTACTGTACATATTTAAAAAAATCCCGAAACACGTCGAATATAAATTATAATTTGATATTCTTCAACGTAAAACTGCCACCTCTTTCTTCAGCTCCCTTCGAATGACAGGTACAACCCCTAATTATTAAATGGGAGGTATAGGTTTATGATGTATAGTTTGAAAAGTATCTTCATTCATTATTCAAAAATGTTATCGCTTTTAAGTTCATTGCAACAATTGAGATAAAATAAATTAAAATCATGTATTTACCGAAATTCGATAAATACACTCAAAAAGTAAAATGTAATGCAAAACGTAATGAAATGTAGAATACGAAAAAGAACTATGTTAACGAAATATATGTTCAAAATATCCACCGCGAACGTTTTGGCAACATCCTAATCTCAAATAAAACTCTCTTATAACATTAGGTTCGTTCCAACCTTGAGTCACAAACAGATTTCCAACTGTTTGTAAATCGTTGTCAACGCGCATGTCTGGTAAATATTGGTTTGTGATTAATTTGAAATTTCTGATTGGAACAGCTGATAGTTCAACTGAAGTTTGGCATAGAATTTCAACATAACCTTTAAAAATAATTTGGGAAAGAAAGTTTTTATTATTTTGCATATCAGGCGTGACCGACCTAATCGCAAACGTTATTCGTTATTTCAAGTCATTCAAATCTGGAAGTTTTGTTTTGTGCACATTGCTCTTCACATATTTCCATAAAAAGAGATCTAACGATGAAAGATCAGGTGATCGCGCTGGCCATTCACTCGATCCTCGCCTCCCTATCCACCGATTGGAAAATATATCGAGATATTGCTGGACATTAACTTGGTAATGTGGTGGCATTAACCTTGTGAGGGTATCGCCTGTGTTCTTATCTCATCCAGTGAGGATTTTCCGTTGATCAGTAGCAGCAATTTTGCCGATTGGCATGACCGTTAAGAGACAAAGTACACTCATCAGAAAACATTAAGTCTTCTAATTGTATGATATTGTTATCCAACATGTGTATCATTCGCTCACAAAAATAAGTTCTATAAAAATCGTCTCTCATGAGCTCCTGAGTAGGTATCATTTTATAGAGATGCATTTTATTTTTTAATATGTTTACTATCGATGTATAGCTAACATTGAATGTAGCAGATGCCTAACTACTCGATGTATGTGGATTTTTCCTCAAATTCAAGCATCACATCTAACTTGAGTTCATCACTCATTGCATTGGCAGCTTTTTTTTATCTGCCTCACATGACCAAACTCGCGGCCCTGCTTCTCTATTTTGCTTAATGTTCCTTGAAATATGGGGGGTGAATTAGGAAATTTCTCATGAAATAGGCGAGCTACTTCCTGTTGTGTTCTGTAACCAATCATTTGTGGAACTGTTATTTTAAGCATTTCCGTTAATCTAACCATTTGTCAGACTTAAAGTTAACGAACTTCAAACTTTAATTAAAATACTGACAACTAATGTTGTAATATACAAAACAAGTTAACAAGGCGTTTTAAACTAAAGTTGCCACGGGAATTATTTACATGTTTTTAAAGGATACCATCTAAAAATAACATTGCTATGGTTTTTGCTTACTTTCTTATTATCAACATCTCAACATGAAATAAGTTATGAGTATATTTTATCCAATTTTGGTAACCACATGATTTTGATTTATTGCATATTAATTGTTGCAATAAACTTGAAAACGTTAACATTTTTGAATAGAGAATGGAGAGGTCTTTCAAATGATATATCACAAGCCTATACTTCCTATTTAAAAAATTGGGAGTTGTACCTGTCATTTGACGGGGATTGAAGGTAGGGGTAGCATTTTTCCGTTGAAGTATGTCAAATCATAATTCAAATTTGACGTGTTTCGGGATTTTGTTAAAATTTGCACCGTAACCGAAATAATGAATTTATTCCATTTGGCTTTTACACACTGTATATCTACGCCTCACAAATACATGGATAACATTTTTCGAGGATTTTATTGAGCTCTTGTTTCGATATTTGATTCCCGTTAAAAATCAATACATGATGGAATATTCTTTTTCTCGTAAATTCGCACTTTAACTCTGAGATCACTCTTTCTATAGGCTGATAAACAGAACCAGACTAGTGTTCAACAAAGTAAAAGTCATCTCAGACTTATTTGAAAAGTAGAAATGGCTGGGTGAAAGAGAAAAAACACAGCAAAGAATGAAAGTTTTATTCGTTTATATGAATATATATCATTCTACAGTTCGAGGGGGCAATTGGATTTTGAAACAATGAATACTTGGAAATCTAAAAAATATATGTATGTCAACTAACTAAATTATAGGTGGACCGGATTCTAAAGTGAAATTCGGACATCAAGAGGAGCTTTATAAGTAAGGACTTCAATATTATCGTAAACATACTGTTCTCGACCTCTGAATGGTAACGCAAGAGCACCAGCTAGTTTCCCCAAAACTGATCTGCCATTTCTATAGATTCTCCCAAAATATTGATAGCCACCGACTTCAAATCCTCCAACAACTAAATTTGGTAGGGACTTGTATACTTGGGCGCTAGTTCGAACCCATTCGAAGTTTTCTTTGTATTGACTGCATAAAATCTGGAAATGATTAGTCATTTTGAAATAATGTTGACGATGGAAACGATAATTGAAATTTACGAAGGAAGCCTCATCCTTTCAAAAAATATAAAAATATTTAAGAGGTTTTCCATACCATGTCGACCACTCAAATTGAAAAATAATATAAAATATGATTCAACTGAAATTTTTTTCTAGCAAAAACCATTTTATATAAAATACCATTCTATTTTTTTAATTAATGAAAGAAATTCAAATATTCAGTTTATGTCAAATGAATAAATACTACACAGCAAATACCAAACGACTAAATTGATTCAAATCATTTTGTCGAACTGACCAATAAGACCAGAAATACCCATGTAGAATATTTATTGTCAAGTAATGAATGTCCTACTACGGAAGAAAATTTTAAATGTTCAATTCAATTTTTGGGGCACACTGAGATATTTTTTTCCAGTCGAAAATGAAAAATTGTCATCAGTTTTGCTTATTTATTTGGATAAAAAGTGCCTAACTGAAATGCTGTAAAAATATATTCGATAATGATAAAAATACACATACTGAAATTCGAAAACTCATCATGTGATAACCATTAAAAAAATTGTCATGAAAATTATTGTTTTAAATCAACTGTAACAACTGTCCGGGAAAAAATAATCAATAGCAGACTGACTCTTCATGAGTATCTTGATTAAAACGACGTGACCAACTTATCCCCTTACGAAATTTCTTGATAGTGGTATCCAACGGCGCAGTCGTCAAGTCACGTCGATTCCGTGTGTACAAAAAATCAGTTGCTAACAGTTATTTTTCTAGATTGATTTTGAAATAATTCCATAATGTACTCAAAACATATTTATCCTACAAAAAAATGGTAGGACTAAATCGTCCCCCACTCCCATTTACCTTTTGACTCATGATGCATATCCACTCAAATTGTAGGTACCCAGGTTTGGTTAGGTTAGGTCCAAAGTAAGTGGGTCTATTCGACCCTCCACCACAACCCGCAAAGGTTTATTGTGGCACATATCTATTCAAACTCGACCAAATAAACTCCGATTCTCAACGAAGCCGATTAGTTTGTATGGTGAGTGGTCTTTTAGGTCAGATGGTAAGAGTACGGCTTTGTCGAAATCTAAAAACCTGATTCGATCCTCAGCAGGGCAGGCACAAAGTATGGGCTCTGCTGTTTTATAATTTCCCACACAGAGGCGACACACACTGTCTTCCAATAGTCCGAGTCTCTGCATATGATGATTCAAATGACAGTGACCTGTAAAAATTCCTGTTAGACATCGTAGTTCATCCCTACTGTAGTCCAACAACTGTTTGATATCAAGCTTCGAAGGGTGAATAAACGCCTTGGAGTGAACCAATCCTGGAAGATTTTACCAGAAGTCCATAAATTTTCTTGCCATCCAGGTATTCAATCTTTTTTTGGCAAAGCCTAAAGCAATGGCAATGACAGGTTCTGGTTCGATGAAGCTGCTTACAGCACCCTCCTTTGCAAAGGAGTCAGTTGCCTGATTGCCTTTCAGGCCAGTGTGGCCAGGAATCTAGACCAGAGACAATCTGTTAAGTCTTCTTATCGAGGAGGGTCGTTTTTGTCCATTTCCGACCAATTTAGACGTTGCTCGGTAGGAGCCAAGAGCTTTCAACGCCGTTTGACTGTCCGAGAATATTTTTATTGACTCGTGTATGAGGTTGGATTCTTCCAATCGCTCCACGCTCAATTCAATAGCGTAAATTTCCGCTTGAAATACAGTCGCATAGGTTCCTAAGCAGCTTGATATCTCTGTCCTGGGTCTGCGACTGCACCGGAATCGAAAGGTGTAAAATGTACTTACTTACAATTAGAAAAGCTCTCACTGATAAATGCTCAATCGGCAATATAAATGTCTATACCCTTCTCCATAAATTTCTTTTTTATGACCAAGTGAGACAAATTGCCGGTTTATTGTTAGAAACAATACAAATATGTCCTGATCTGATGTGTACTTTGTGTAATCTCTTAGATCTCAGTTTTACGTCTTCAAATAGATACAAGGACATGTTTGTTATTCGTTGTGTAGTAATATTTACTTATTTCACTCTGGATACTCCTTTTCCAGCCAGTTTGGATGATTACAACGATTTTCAAGAGGAACTAAAATTCTACGTATGTATAACCGTGAACTATATCAGATATTATTTAGTTGCTGTACAGCCTGGGTTGAATTAATGAAATGCACCACGAAACATTGTCAACCACCTTCAAACAAACCTAGGTTAAACTGTTGTCAATTCAGATTTAATATTAGGGAAAATCTAACTGTAACGATTGTCAAAAGTCAACTGTAAGTTGAGTTATTGAATTGAATAAAGAAAAAAACTCGAAAAACATGTATCAATGACAAGAGCATAAAACACTTTTTCCAACCTAGAAATGATAACTTCACTAATAGAATTCCTCAAAACTGTTGGTCCTCTAGTAATAACTACTACTCGAATTCATTCGAGGAGTCATCGGTGGTTGGCATTATATCTCGGAAAAAAAAACAATAATTACCTGATTTATTTACAACTTAACTCAATTTGGATATAGCTAGTAAGTCATTCTGATCTACAAATAATTATTTTTTTCGAACATGGAATCCGTAGAACAAAATACACGCAATTTCAACTTTCTCCATCACTCGAGTCGCTTTGGAGAGGTCGCTTGAATTTATTTTGTTGCGCGATAATTTTTAACACTAGGATATTAATTCAAACTTTATAGTGTAAGGGGGAATTATAATATGCATGAAACCCTCAAGGTAACTAACATACTTAATTTGATAAAAATTAGTATCGCATTCGTCTAAATGACCTTCCAATTACCTACCACCTTATATGTGAACATTTTTTTAGATAAAATTGGACGTAGTACTATCTGGCTGGATTTATGCCATGGTAGTAAACATAACTGCAACTACGACTCTTCAAGGCGAGGTCATCAGGTACAGGGTCACCAGGGACTGCCCTCAAGGTGGTGTACTATCTCCCCTTCTGTGGTCGCTCCTTATGGATAATCTGCTTGATGCCCTTGACAGAAAAAAAGTTGATCTGCAAGCTTATGCAGATGACCTCATCATCCTGGTGAGGTCCACGTCGGAAAGGGTAGCTTGTAATATTCTCCAAAGCATGTTGAACGTTGCTTACAGTTGGTGCCTGAGGGAGCAGATGTCCGTCAATCCCAGCAAAACTGTGTGAATCCCCTTCACCAAGAGGAGAAAATTGGACGATCTACCGCCAATTTCCCTCAATGGTGAGGTCATTGCATTTAGAACGGAGGTGAAATTTCTTGGCATTGTTCTTGATAAAAGACTCACCTGGAACGCTCACTTGGAAAAAGTTTTACACAAAGCCACAATGTCTCTATGAACATATCGCAAGATGTGTGGTAAAACTTGTGGCTTAGGTCCCAAACAAATCAATTGGATTCATGTGATGATAGTCAGACCAATGATCACTTATGTTGCAGCTGCTTGGTGGCCGAAGGCTTTACAGAAAACGGCCCAAGCGAAGCTCTCTGGCTTACAGACACTGGCTTGTCTGGCTATCACTGGTGCAATCAGTACCAAACCGTCAGCGGCCATGGAGATCCTTCTAGATCTACCTCCCTCCACATGTTTCTGGAGAGAGAGGCTACATGGACTGCATACAGACTTGGCACATTGCCAATTGCACAAATCAATTAAATGCAGAATGCAATAGACTGTTGGTTGACACTGGAAGTCACAGCATTCTGGAAATGACCTCTGACTTTATGCCTCCAACTGTCAACTACGAACTGCCTTATAAAGTACTAAACACGAGTAGAGGGGAGTGGATCCCCTCCGGGAGAAGGAAATATTGAGAGCAGATAGTTGTTGGTTCACAGATGGATCAAAAACACCTTCCGGTTCCGGTGCAGATGTTTTTAGATGCAGACGCAGGACAGATCTATCTACCTGCCTAGGAACTTATGCGACTGTATTTCAAGCGAAAATTTACGTTATTGAAATTGTGTGCGGAGAGATTGGATAAATCCAACCTCACACACAAGTCAATAAAAATAGTTTCGGACAGTCAAGCGGCGTTGGAAGCTCTTAGCTCCTACTTCGCAACGTCTAAATTGGTAGCAAATGGCCAAAAATGACTCTCCTTGATAGGAAGACTTAACATATTGTCTCTGGTCTGGATTCCTGGCCATACTGGCCTGGAAGGTATTGAAGCAGCTGACTCTCTTGCGAAGGAAGGTGATGCAAGCGGCTTTATCGGACCAGAACCTGTCATTGGCATCGCTTTGGGCTTTGCCAAACAGACATTGAACACCTGGATGGCAAGAAGATTCATGAACTTCTGGCAGAATCTTCCAGGATTGGCTCACTTCAAGGCGTTTATCCACCTTTCGAAGTTTGATACCAAACAATTGTTGGACCACAGTAGGGATGAACTACGATGTCTAACAGGCCTTCTTCCTGGTCACTGTCGTTTGAATCATCATATGCGGAGACTTGGACTGTCGGAAGACTAAGTGTCTCGCCTCTGTGAAAATGATGAAACAGCAGAGGGTCGAATAGATCCACTTACCTTAGACCTAACCTAACCTAATTATCTTTTTTAAAAAAAATCGTTTATTTGACGGTGGTTCATGATTGAAACTTTTAGTTGTTGCACTTTTGTTGACAATAAACATATTCGTTAAATTTCATATTTATATTTGTTATTCTCGACTACGGAAAAGTATCGTGATATACCAAAAAAATCAAAATAAATTTTTGAATTTTTTCCGAAACGTAGACCTTTCAATATTGGACAATCAAAAAATGATTTAAATCTGTACATAAAACTTTACATGGGTATTTACAATCTGAATAAATCACACTACTGAGAGAAAATTGAAAACAATTTTAAAGAAGTACCTTGATATTTTTATCGGAACTCAATTCCTTATTATATGCAGTGAACGTTGCGAATGGAGCAGTGGGACGTATAGTTGCAGGAAGAAGTTCATATTCTTTTGTGTACACTTGGCCAACGTACGGAGAATTTGGATCATTCTCATCTATTTTCAATGCATTATCTGGAATTTTGTCACCGTTGTAATCCAGCCAATAATAACCTGAAATAGAAATGTGGATTCAAAAGGACGCTCAATAATTTACAATATGACTCATTTAAAATGGGAGCACCCCTATAAAACATATTTGTCAATTAATTAAAATATCTTTCCGTTAGATGAACGGATACCAGATTTTATATGAATGGGTTTTCATTTTCACGATTAATTTCAAAAATTTTTCAAAAATACGAATATTATTTATATTTACTTACTGGATTAAAATGGTTTTGAAATGATTCATGACAAAATTACGTCGGAACACTTCCGTAAGATGGCAAAATATGTTTTATATGGGTGGAAGCAGCCTTTTTAAATGTATAGACACTGGTAATACTGTACTGTATATAGAAACGGATTTTTTTCCTTCAAACAAACCAAAGATCATATTTCAAGTGCAAAAAGTTCAATAATTTTAGAAATTTGTCTAAGCAGTAGTTTTTTTGGTTTTCTTGAGGCATTTCTCAACAGAATCAGCTCAGGAATAACAAAACAGGCCAAAGTTTCTTCAAACAAACCAAAGATCATATTTCAAGTGCAAACAGTTCAATAATTTTAGAAATTTGTCTAAGCGGTAGTTTTTTAGGTTTTCTTGAGGCATTTCTCAACAGAATCAGCTCAGGAATAACAAAATAGGCCAAAGTTTTTTCAATCGAGTAACTAGCTCAAAAACTTTCCATCTCAGTATCGGTAGATATCAATTCATAAAGTGGAACAAACTCATGGACTTGATTGTAGGATTTGAATTCAGCGAAGTCTCAAAAATTACCAAGGCAATGACAAAATATCGTTTCAGATTTTCAATTGACTTTGAGAATTCTACCTTCCAAAATATTGGGAACTTGAATTACTACAATTGATACAATTGATATTGAGTATGTTGAAAAAATTGTGGATACCCTAATCCGAGCGAAAATTATCAGAAGAACAATAACACTATTCAGATTCCTTCTAATGTAAATACTGTAATTGTATTTTTATGACGACATGGTTTGGATCACCCTGTATAACATGACATTGAGAATCTCACAAACGAGGACGTTGCCTATATTTTTCCAAAACAAATTTTGTTCTTACAAGACATCGTGCAACAAACCGTCCAAGTTTGAAATTATTCGTAAAAACAAATTCCATAACACATTATTTGAATTGTTTTTTTTTGTTAGCAACAATAGATTCTGTCAGAAAAAGGGCAAAAAGTGTATAACTTGAATACATATAATGGCAGCTTAAAATATTTCGAAATTAGTAAAAGAATTGATAGGTATAGTCGAAGTAACTGGTATTGTGAATAGAACCAATACAAAGAAATGATGCCGCTACCAAGTAGTCCACGTGGACTGGAGAATTGGCGATTCGTATTGGATAATTTTTACTGACCGAGTTTTATGATTGGCTGAAGAGTCATAAAATTAAATTTGTAGTCATATTACGGTGACGAATGGAATGCGAGGATGTTTATACTCGTTGTGTTGTCAATGTTCAGTTCAAGAACTGATCGCTATTTGAATGTTGAAATTCGATATTGGTGCAGTTATAATTACTTGAAATTTTTGTTATCTGTTCAAAATGTGGCGTTCTTGGACAAGCACTAATGGTTATAACGAGTGTGATAACAACGCAGACTCATTCCTGTGGAGTGATTCCAATAGCGATGGTGAACAATGCGAAAAAGAGATACCAGTGAATGAGATTATATGCATTGACAGTATGTGTCAATGCATATAAGAATCTACATCCCGAGTTCGGTTTCGAGGAAAACAAACTATTTTAAGCAACATCAGATTTGACCGAAATTCATTATCAATACTATTCTTTTTCATGAAAAATTTTGAGCCTGAACACAAAATTATTTTCATAACCCACAAAAAACCGCCATCAAGATGCTGTCAGCGTATGTTTCATAAATATAACAAATAATCAATCTTGAAACAAGGACCTTATACAGAAAGTGTAAGAGCTTGAGAGACGAACGTTCGGGACGTCCAAAAACTGCAACTACCGACGAAAACATCGCCAAAGTTCACCAAATGGCGCTATACTACCGCTAAATTGAAGTGAGAGAGATAGCAGAGGTTATGAACATGCCAAAAGAATGTGTTGGTCACATATCAAATCAACATTCAGGCATGACAAAACTGTCCGCGCATTGGGTGCCGCGTTTGCTCACCTTAGACCAAAAACGTGTGTTAAAATGAACATTTACAACTCTCTGTTGGCGCAGTCTAGGCGCACTGAATCCAAGTTTTGGCACCGATTGATTACTGAAGATGAAACTTGGATACAACATTATACGGCCGAAACACAATACAGTCCAAACAGTGAACTTCAAAGAGAAAACCGGCTCCAAAAGAAGCAAAAACTGTTTTTTTTTGTTTGGGAAAGTGATGGCGACTGTTTTTGGGATAGTCATAGAGTTAAATCGATTTCTCCATAACAGGAGCATACTATGAATCATTACTTGATAAGCTGAAGGCAGAACTTGCGGAAAAATGGCCACATTTGCACAATAAGAAAATTTTGTTTCACGAAGATAACGCACTGTTTCACACCTCAGCGGTTGCCTTGGCGAAAATCCACGAATTACGGTTTGAACTGCTTGACCATTCGCCTTACTCACCAGGTCTAGTCCCAAGCGACTTCTTTTTGTTCTCTCATCTGAAAATTGCGCTCAGAGGACATATATTTTCGTCAAATAAAGAGGCAATCACCTTTGTGAACAATTATTTTGCAGAGAAAAACGCCAAGTACTATTTGGACGGGTTACAGAGGTGGGAGCATCGCTGGGAGAAATGTGTAGAAAATCAGAAAAAATGTCTTGTATCTTTGTTATAACAGAAACTTTTCAGACCACCTATGTAAGATCAACTGAACTCTGAGGATCGCACACTAACCATTTTACGGAATAAAAATTTGATTTTGAATTATTATCCGAGAAGAAGCGAATTATTTTGAACATTCACTGTGAATCGAAAAACGTATATAAGGAATACCTATCTACCTTAGAAAATACTCATTATCCGATTCAATACTGCAAACATGATTTCATGTTTGAATCGATAGATTTTCACTTGGTATCTTCCAACCCGTGTTAGGAATCACACGTTAAAAGGTAAGTCCTCGTTAATCTTTAGCTCGCACAAGTTTCGACTTCTGAGGGTTGTCGTTCGTAGGGGTGCGACACCTGGTTAATGGAAGAAGATATTCCAATGCTTTTTTATTTCATCCAAAGTATATTAGAATATCAACAATAGATAAATTGTGAAAAGGCTAAATTCAGATATTGAGTGATTTTCTAAATACTAAATACAGAGGGTTACCTTAAAACTTTTTAAATATAAAGTATAACGTTAAGTATAATGGGAATATATATGAAAAATCATTAATAAAATTTTGCATTTGGCTTCAGGTAATATTTATTAGAAAGACAACTTTCTACTGATATTGTTATCATTTTCCTGAACTTTGCATACTTGAAATGGTCAATCCACTGTCCAAGCCAAGTAGGATAAAAATCGTAATTTAGTCGACATGCACCTTAACACTTAATACTTACCAATTTCATTACTTCCAGAAGTCAAACAAACACTAATACTTATCAAAAGTACTATGATTTTCATTTTCTTTTGGATGATTGGTAGCAAGCGGATTGATCACTGGCGTTTCTCCTTATATATGAAACAGAAATTTGCCGATACACAATTTGATAAGACTAAACAGAAGGAATAGTTGTTACTCCCAGAAAGCCCCGATTCCAGGGTAATATGTTTTTCCCAAAGCAACCTAAAGTAAACTGTGAGAAACCCGTCAACTTGAACCATGACCTTGGCAACATTTAAATAAAGATAATTTTATTACTGCATACTAAGATTTATTAATACAGTGATATTTTTAGAAACGAAAAATATTTACATTACATTCCATTTCTTAATAAAGTCAGTGGCGTTGGTATCAAGTCAAACGAAGTTCTTCATCTGGATCTACAAAAAAAGCATATACTGGTCAATATTTCAGTGGAAAAAACTGCCATGATGGCGGTAAATATCCGGTTATGTCGTTTTAGGATTTATCTCCTTTCTTAGTTTGCAGTGTTCGGAAACTTCACAGAGTAGAGAAACAACTGATTTGCTTCATAAAAAATTAGAATGATTTACAGTGACGCTTTCTCGAAACCTATTGAAAAGGGTCCGTAATTTTTGTTCTGGTGTTGGGAAAGTGTTTTCAATAGACATTTTCAACCTAGAAGAAACGGATCACTTCAGTTTATCCTGTGAGTTGAACATTTGCCAGTACATTATTTGTACGAGTTTCTCAACATCCTTCTAAGTTCTGTAGTCAGGACAGTCAAGGTTGTTTGTGTTTTTCCATTATTTGGGACTCCAATCATGGAATAGTCCTTGAAAATAATATAGAATCGTTAGATTTCGCATCCTCATAAAACACCGAAAGTTGCAACTTTCAAATTCAACTTTTTTTCGTGAAATAATGTTTCAAGTTCAAGAGAAACAGTTTTCATATTCCTGTAACAGAATTGTGCCACTGCAACCTATAGTTGGCGTCATCGAAAGATAAACTTTGTGTATGAATTATAATCTAGCCCTGGCAATCAGCAAGAATTATATATCGAGAATGTACTGGAAGTAATGATGAACCATAATGAAGAAGATGATGAACGACCTTAACACTATCATACGTCGATTCTAGATCCTTCCGTGTTAGGAATAACACGTTAAAAGGTAAGACCTCGTTTGTCCTTAGCTCGCACAAGTTTCGACTTTCGACTTCTGAGAGTTGTCGTTCGTAGGGTTGCGATAGCTGGTTAATTAAAAAAATATTTAAACAACATATTTTCCAGTGTTGTATAAATCACATCAGAGTAACTTGGAGCAAATAGCCTTGTTGTAGATACAAAAGCGTTAGCAAGCGAAACGAAGTTAAGGAAAGTATTGATTGAGTGACATTCTTTAGCTTCTGCTTTCTTTATATATCACTACTGAACTGTGAAGTTACATTGTCAGCAAGTCAGTATCTGCATCAAGTTGCGAAAATTGGAATAGTTCTGAGATCAGTTGAAAGTGTAACAAAAGAAGTGAAAAAATAATCCGAGATGAAACGTTGCAAAAGCGGTAGGCAACATCAATGACAGCGATAAAACATTAGTGGCAATGAAATTAGAGCCCAAAGACAAAATTTTCGTGAATCGACGCCAAACAGCGCTGTTTCGACTATAGGTTCCATTAGTTGTGTTAGGTTTAATCCTGATTAACAAATCTGAGAAGGAAACAACGAAAAACATCCCCCCAATCATCGAATATCAAAGATACTACCCGGAAGGAGGCTACCCGGAAACTAATTTTTTTGGCGGTTTTCTTTTTCTTTGAAGGACGGCGCTCTCAGAGCGGTGCCTGTGCGAAAGTAGCGATTCATATTGGTTTTGAATAGATGAAGATTAAATCCATTTGTAAAAACGTTCTCGGGAAGTTTATCCCACACAAACGCAGTTCTCCAAAAGAAAGAGTTCTTAAACAATGGACTTTGAGGTGTACTGAGTTGAACCTCAAAACGATGAGCAGCCACTGTCCATCGCGTATTTTTGATATATACCGCTCTTGGTGGAATCAAATGTGCCAAGTCACTTGAACACCTCCCGTGAAAGTATATATAGAAGAGAAACAAATCTCCAACCTGTCTTCGATGTTATAAGCTATTAAGGTTGCAAGGTTTATCATGACAATGCTACTGAAGGAAAAAGTTTGAAGTGGATTTTGCTTGTGGGGATTCTGTTTATAAGATCAAATAACTACTATGAAGTGGCGAACTGAGATATGATGAAGTTACTCAGTAATATTTTTTTAATAAGCTTAAAACAATAACTAACGAAAAATACTAGTATTATTGTGAATAAAGTGACGGACGCTTGATATACAAAAATAATGGCACAAATCGCACATGTTTTTTTCAAAATAATACTAGTATTTTTTGTTTGTTATCGTTTTAAGCTTATTGAAAAAAATTATTTTTAACTTTTTAGTTCGATGTTCTTTGGAAGCGTGTTTTTTAGTCCTTTAAACGATATTTATTTTTCATTTTCCATTTTCGTGTGCTGTAAAAGCGTCTTTTTTAGTCTTTTTAAACTATATTTATTCTATCTAAACTTTGGGATCAATCAGCCGTATATTGTTCAGAAAAATTACCATCGAAAGCCCAAGAAAAGCAGACGTGCAAAGGAGGCTACAAAAAAACACATGACATCAAAACGGCCACAAAACATTTGGAACAACCTAATAATAGTGATCAATACAATATATATTTTAACTGACATATAGGCTACAATTTACAAAGATTTTGTTTAATTTTGGTCATAATATAACGATAAGTATTGAGTAAATCGGAAAAATTCTTGCTCCCTGAGAAGTTACCTTGGCGTGAATTTACATGCAGATAAAAATACTGATCCATAAATACAATTGAAATGGATACTTTTTTATAATGCACATTTTAGAATATCTGTCAAATTCTTGTACAAATCAAGGTAGATGAACTTTGTCTTTCACACTAAGTAATCGTTTGAAAGTTATCACGACCAGTGAAACTTAACGCAATTCAGTAAGCCATTAAGCGTCGCATCTACTGTAGGGCGATGGAGGACGATGCGCGAACACACATCGTTGACGGTTGTTTTAGTTTTTCGAATTTCTTTATAGGTAACAAAATTCGATTCTCGAAGCTATTCATTACTTTGTACAGTTGGCATATTTTTTAAGTTGCTGTATTTTTAAAATAAAAATATAAATTACCAGCTGCTGCCTGCTCTTATAGTAACGTACAGCCGAAGCTACTGACCCTAGAATCTTGAAATAAGCAGGTAGGTTCTTTGTATAACGTAAGTAAGCATCAAGAAAGGGAATCAGGAATTTCCACCCCCAAGGAGTAAAATAGTGGTTCAAAAATTGTATTGAATTCGTCAGTTCTCAAGTTGGGAACCTGAAGTTTTGGGTGGATAAAAAATATTGTGACTATTTCTTTATAATCGTCTGTGATAATGTGACAAACCAAATTATACGCGAGCGGCGAAACCGTGGGCAATAACTAGTATGGAATATATCTAAAGAGACAACTGTCATTGTCATAATAGATTAATAACTGATACATAGGACGGGGCATTATTGCTATAGCTTGCAAATACAATCATTCTAGTGCTGAAAATTCCATTTTTAGTTTATTGAGTTACCCAGAATAAAAAAGTCAATGGGTTGTTTCTCAGAATAGCATCGTCAAATATACTAATATCGGTAATTGGACTACTACATGTAATATGACTCTAGATAATTCATATACCTACAATTATTCGTAATGACTCAATATATATTTTAAATACAGCTGTCAAAACTTAAGTTCACAAATATTTTGTTTACATAAACTTCTCACCTATCGGTATAAATTACAAATGGGAAAGTGAAAACAAACATAGTGTTAGTTTCAATTCATGAGTATTTCTTCAGGTATCATCTTTCCATCAAAAATTTCAAGACACGATGTTAGGAACCGAATTACAGAAAAAGTCGATATATCCGTGTTAAATGTTTGTTCCTCGGTCGAATATCAGGAAATTGACTGATCGTTGTGGAGTGCTATTTCCTGTCTGCCATTATGACACTTTGTGAAAGACCTCAGCCGGTGTTGCCTTTCATATCCGCCACTTAAAGGCAGTCGACGAAAGGTAATTTAAACCATAAACACAATGGATAGTGACTAATGTGAAAATCGAAATGAATTAAGGTAATCGGCGGGGTGAAACACAAATGTTACGTTACCTACCCTTTACTTCACTGAGAATTAGTTCTAAAAATAGTAATTGGATCAAATATTTAAACCATATCAAGATTTTTAAAAAACAAATCCATTTTAAGTTTTTGAGCGCCAAACATCCAATATAGTTGACGGACTAATTGAATAGTAAATTTGGATATACAGGATGTTTACTAACTTTGGTACGAAATTTCAGAGGGTGATTCGTGGGGTCGTTTTAAGAAAAAAATTTCCCATAAACATATGTCCGGAGTTGCTTCAATCATGAATAATTTCACTAACGCTGAAATGGCTGAGATGCATTTTAGCAAATGGAAATGCGGATGAAGCACGGAGAATTTACCAAGATAGATATCTTAACAGAGTATTTCCATATATTTGAAAATTAAGAACGCTACATGCAAGATTATGTGAAACTAGTAGTTTTAATGAAGATGCAGATGGATGCAACGCCTGAACTAGAAGAAGCTATAAGTACTCAATG
Organism: Leptinotarsa decemlineata; assembly: GCF_000500325.1. NCBI lineage: Eukaryota > Metazoa > Arthropoda > Insecta > Coleoptera > Chrysomelidae > Leptinotarsa > Leptinotarsa decemlineata. Next base: position 141,936 of record NW_019291027.1, read on the forward strand.
CGATCGAAGAAGAACCCTCAATCAGTACCAGGAAGATTGCACTGCAGCTGGAAGTCAGCCTAATAACTTTATGGACTGTTCTGAAAAGAAACTTCCAATACCCATATCACATACAGCAGGTCCAATACCCACTTTATTGGAAAAACTCATTTTCAGCAACAATTTCTGCTGAACATTTGGGTAGAAATGATTGGTGACTACCTAATTGGCCCATTTTTTCTACCAGCAAGTAAATCCTCCACGGACTTGTCATGAGACTATTTGCCTATTGTGTTAGAAGAAGTGCCAGTACTTGTAAGAAGCAACATGTGGTTTATGCACGATGGGGCTGCAGCTCATTTTAGTGTTTTTTCTCTTCAGCTGCTCGACATCATCTGACCTAATCGCTGGATTAGACGTGCAGGATCTCAAAATTGGCCAGCTCGCAATCCTGATATGAATCCTCTAGATTTATATTCATGGAGTCATCTGAAGGCTCTTGTTTATGAAACTCATGTACTAGATGTGAATGACTTGAGGAATCGAATAATTGACAATTGCAATGTCACAAGAAATACTGTAGGTATTTTCAACGTATCAGACAATCAATGACAAATCTATTGCAGTCAGAAGGTGGACATTCTGCTCATTTATTTTAAGGTTGGAATTGTTCATTATTTACTTTTGGTTTTCATTTCATCTTGTTCATGGATAGTTTTTTGAAGTGACTTTTATTTTCTCGAAAAGGTAGAGGATATGAAAAAAATACTGGCAAAAAAACAGTTGTATTTACAGTTGCTTGATCTAAAAAATAAAAAAAAACAAAAAAATCAGTGTTTTTTTTCTCAATATCGTTGGATGTGGTGCCCACTGAGACGCCACTGGACCTATTAATTTCAATCTTAATGAGCTTAATGAGCGCCTTATTACTTTCAACCAAATCGGTGTAAGAAAATTTATGATAATAATTAATTACGGTTTTTTTCAAACTTCAACCCCCTGTATCTCAGAAACGAAGCACCTCCGGATATACGTTCATTGGATTTTTTTTCTAAAAACGACCTAACGGATCACTCTCTGAAGTTTCGTACCGTATTTAGGAAACACCCTGTGTTTGGTTTCACAATTGATAAAACATCTGTTGAATCCAGAGCCCTAAAACAAAGCATTCATTTTCCACCACACCAGACAGGGCTGTTTCGACCCGCCAAATTCTCATCAGCCAAGACCATCTACGGGATTGACAAAAGATTCAATTTACAAATATTGAGATGAACGAGACTCCCCCAAGGCGGTCAGTTGCAAAAACTGCGACATTGACAAGATTCGTCCTCTGTCTTTCACTGCAAGGCAACTAGTTGAAGCAACAGTGAAAGACGGAGGTTTAATTTCGTTCGGCAGTCGATGTTGAAGCCTGACTTCGTAACTCACTTGATTGAGGAGCCTCGTCTTTCTGTACTATTCGTGCATTGATTATCCTGTCTAGCGATGCATTTAAAGTTCAACTTAGCATCCCTGATCAGACCTTAGCAGGCCGAAATTGTACTGTCCACATATCGTTGGTATCCAGATCATCCAACTCAGGCCAAAAGAAGTTGGTTATCATCGATATACAGTGTTCGCCCTTGACAGTGATGGCCTGGTTAACGTCGTTTTCAAAGAAATACACAGTAAAAATAAAAATCTCAAAGTGAAGAACATTATCAGGATTTGAAGAAATCTTGCTCTTCTATATGTATGAAGAAATATTTTTTCACATCCTACATTAACAATTTACCTCAACTGGGAAATCTGTATGTTGATAAAAGTACAACAATACCAGAAGCAGAGTCTGTCAAGTATCTCGGAATCATGATAGATAGGCACTTACGCTGTCGCAGTCTAGGCGCACTGAATCCAAGTTTTGGCACCGATTGATTACTGAAGATGAAACTTGGATACAACATTATACGGCCGAAACACAATACAGTGTACTGCAAAGTGAAAACCGGCTTCAAAAAAAGCAAAAACTTTTTTTTTTGTCTGGGAAAGTGATGGCGACTGTTTTTGGGATAGTCATGGAGTTAAATCCATTTCTCCATTACAGGAACATACTATGGATCATTATTTGATAAGGCAGAACTTGCGGAAAAATGGCCACATTTGCAGAATATGAAAATTTTGTTTCACCAAGACAACGCACTGTCTCACACTTCAGCGGTTGGCTTGGCGAAAATCCACGAATTACGGTTTGAACTGCTTGACCATTCGCCTTACTCACCAGATCTAGTCCCAAGCGACTTCTTTTCTTTCTCTCATCTGAATTGCTCTCAGAGGACAGACATTTTCGTCAAATAAAGAAGCAATCACCTTCGTGAACAATTATTTTGCAGAGAAAAACGCCGAGTACTATTTGGACGGGTTACAGAGGTGGGAGCATCGCTGGGAGAAATGTGTAGAAAATCAGAAAAAATGTCTTGTATCTTTGTTACAACAGAAACTTTTCAGACCACCTATGTAAGATTAACTGAACTCTGAGGATCGCACCTGTTAAAAACTAACTAAAAACTAATTTTGAATTATTATCCGAGAAGAAGCGAATTATTTTGAACATTCACTGTGAATCGAAAAACGTATATTAGGAATTTCTATCTACCTTAGAAAATACTTACTATCCGATTCAATACTGCAAACATGATTTCATGTTTGAATTGATCAATTTTCACTTGCTATCTTCCAACCCGTTTTAGGAATCACACGTTAAAAGGTAAGACCTCGTTAATCCTTAGCTCGCACAAGTTTCGACTTCTGACGGTTGTCGTTTGTAGGGGTGCGACAGCTGGTTAATGGAAGAACATATTCCAATGCTTTTTTGTTTCATCCAAAGTATATTGGAATATCAACAAGAGATAAATTGGGAAAAGGCTAAATTCAGATATTGAGTGATTTTCTAAATATTATCATCGCCTGTACTGGAAAAAAAATTTCTAGTGATATATCCCACAGAGGGTTACCTTAAAACTTTTTAAATATAAAGTATAACGTTAAGTATAATGGGAATATATATAAAAAATCATTAATAAAATTGTGCATTTGGCTTCAGGTAATATTTATCAGAAAGACAACTTTCTACTGATATTGTTATCATTTTCCTGAACTTTGCATACTTGAAATGGTCAATCCACTGTCCAAGCCAAGTAGGATAAAAATCGTAATTTAGTCGACATGCACCTTAACACTCAATACTTACCAATTTCATTACTTCCAGAAGTCAAACAAACACTAATACTTATCAAAAGTACTATGATTTTCATTTTCTTTTGGATGATTGGTAGCAAGCGGATTGATCACTGGCGTTTCTCCTTATATATGAAACAGAAATTTGCCGATACACAATTTGATAAGACTAAACAGAAGGAATAGTTGTTACTCCCAGAAAGCCCCGATTCCAGGGTAATATGTTTTTCCCAAAGCAACCTAAAGTAAACTGTGAGAAACCCGTCAACTTGAACCATGACCTTGGCAACATTTAAATAAAGATAATTTTATTACTGCATACTAAGATTTATTAATACAGTGATATTTTTAGAAACGAAAAATATTTACATTACATTCCATTTCTTAATAAAGTCAGTGGCGTTGGTATCAAGTCATACGATGTTCTTCATCTGGATCTACAAAAAAGCATATACTGGTCAATATTTCAGTGGAAAAAACTGCCATGATGGCGGTAAATATCCGATTATGTCGTTTTAGGATTTATCTCCTTT
>NW_019291027.1:145820-183684 GCF_000500325.1 Leptinotarsa decemlineata
ATTTTGAGAAGATATTATATTATGACAATGCTACTGAAAAAAAAAGATTGAAGTGGATTTTGCTTGTGAGCATTCTGTTTATAAGATCAAATAACTACGATGAAGTGGCGATCTGAGATATGATGAAGTTACTCAGTAATATTTTTTTCAAATAAGCTTAAAACAATAACGAACGAAAAATACTAGTATTGTTGTGAAAAAAGCGACGGGTACTTCATATACAAAAATAATGACACAGAGCGTCTACGATTTTTTGACAATAATACTAGTATTTTTCGTTCGTTCCAACCTAATAATAGTGATAAATAAAATATAATTTGCAAATTTTTGTCTTATAACAGTACAATATTCAATTTTTTCACCTCTTGACAAATCGTAAGTGTCGAAAAAATTAAACTCATCATCACATAGATGTTGATGGATTTTTATTCAGCAATAGGTAAATGTATTTATCTCAAGATTTTTTTTAACATTTCGTGATATACAGTCCTACTTTCCATGCTTCAGCAAAGCAAAGAAATGTAAAAATCCACTTCTGGTTATCTACACCTATATCCTCATCCATATCCCTACTAATAGTATATCCCTACTTCCCTACCAATATTATAAATGCGAATTTAAGTTTGTTTGTAACGGTTTCACGCGAAAACTACCCAACCAATCATCATGAAATTTTGAAGGTATTAGAAGTAACATAGGATACTTTAAGAAAAATTATTTTTTATATAAGATTGAAAAATTGGAATATTTATTTTTGTTACAGTGAAATATACTTCAACATTTGTTGTTGCAGTTCAATAAAGCATATTTTAAATTTTCGAAAATTCATCGTATGTAATAATTTTTTAAATTTGATAATCCCAGCCAAGCATTAAAATATAGTTCTCATATTGATTAAAAATTATTTTATTTAAATACCGTTTTTTTCAAACTTCAACCCCCTGTATCTCAGAAACGAAGCAACTCCGGATATACGTTCATTGGATTTTTTTTCTGAAAACGACCTAACGGATCACTCTCTGAAGTTTCGTACCGTATTTAGGAAACACACTGTATTTGGTTTCACAATTGATAAAACGTCTGTTGAAACCAGAGCCCTAAAACAAAGCATTCATTTTCCACCACACCAGACAGGGCTATTTCGACCCGCCAAGTTTTCATCAGCCAAGACCATCTACGGGATTGACAAAAGATTCAATTTACGATTATTGAGATAAACGAGACTCCCCCAAGGCTGTCAGTTGCAAAAACTGCGACATTGACAAGATTCGTCCTCTGTCTTTCACTGCAGCTTTCACTGCAAGGCAACTAGTTGAAGCAACAGTCAAAGACGGAGGTTTAATTTCGTTCGGCAGTCGATGTTGAAGCCTGACTTCGTAACTCACCGGATTGAGGAGTCTGGTCTTTCTGTACTACTGAGCATCACTGATCAGACCTCAGCAGGCCGAAATTGTACTGTCCACATACCGTTGGTATCCAGATCATCCAGCTCAGGTCAAAAGAAGTTGGTTATCATCGATATATAGTGTTCGCCCTTGACAGTGATGGCCTGATTAACGTCGTTTTCAAAGAAATATGGACCGCCAACTCAAAATCCACACTAAACAGTGACTTTTTCGAGATGCATTGGACGCTCTTCATCATATATGGAGTGGTATCCATATCCAGAAATGGGCCTCCTCACTGAAGATAATTTTTCGATGAAGATTAGATGAGTTACTGCTGCAGAGCCCCTTCAGCGTCATTGTCTTTCGTCTTTTACCTTCATCTTCTTGGTCAGTTGAATTTTGTACGGGCCCAAGTCACGACGCAAAATTCGCTGGACTGCGAAAGGCCAAGTTCTAATGAGCGACGCGAATACGACTGCCACATTGCGAATAGTCCTCTTGGAAGGACACCTTTAAATGAGCGAAGCGCACGGTACGTTGCTTGACCAGAACACCCATTTTGATATAACAATTTTATCATTTGCAGGTATTGTTGAATGCTATATCCATCCGTTTATGGTAATTTGGCAAAACAGACTAAATAAATGTCAACTTATTTGACAGATGTAGCTTCAGCAAGATAGCCGCTATCAATTGTCAAAGTTCGTGAGTCCCTGTTGGAAGACCCTATATTATTTAAATACGTTATAATGGATTTCGAACAAAAATCGGAGAATTCCATCGTATAAGCTGATGGGTATGCAAAATAATGTTCAGCTGTGGAGGTAGCAAAATATATGATATAGAACCATATCAGGAACTGAGTCAATATGTACCTGTATGAAGAGACTCAGAAATTACATCTGGGAACGCAAGTGGCAAATCTTATGATTCGTATGGATGAAACGTTTGAAAAGAAAAGTGAAATACTGCCTCAACAAATTAAAAATCGGCTCAGAATGCTGATAGACATTGTTCATTCGGAGGACACCCGAACAGAAAAGTACTTCATAACGGGGAACCGTTTGACTTGTACTTGAATACGTTTGTAGATTTTCATCAAGATCGGCCAATTCCACTTTCCTCTGAAGATTCAATTTCCAAAGAATATAATCTCTGAATTGGTCGAATTATTTCTCCGCGTTTCTATTTGACTCTTGCTACTCTATGGATCCCATCTCTTCCAGAAAATAGTTTCAAAATTTCCCCTAAAGGCCTGTCATTTAGCTTCTTGTTATCCGTTTCATTGAGAACAAAATCAACTACTCTCAGATTACCTTTGACCACACAGTAAAAATAAAAATCTCAAAGTGAAGAACATTATCAGGATTTGAAGAAATCTTGCTCTTCTATATGCATGAAGAAATATTTTTTCACATCTTACATTAACAATTTACCTCAACTGGGAAATCTGTATGTTGATAAAAGTACAACAATACCAGAAGCAGAGTCTGTCAAGTATCTCGGAATCATAATAGATAGGCACTTACGCTGGGATAAACATACTAATTATATAACAAAAAATATTAGAGGTCTTATTAGCAGATTCAGATGCTTAACACAGTTTTTGGATGTATATCACTTGAAAACTATATATTACTCATTAATCCAATCCCATTGACATGGAATAATGGGTTGGGGTGGAGTACTTGATTATCATCTGGAAAAGGTGAATGTATTCCAAAAATGGATTCTGAGAATTATTCACAAAAAAAAATTACCTTTTCCAGTAACGAACTCTTTCTTTTGAGTGGAACACTAGATATAAGACAATTATACTGCCAAAACGTTATTATGAACATACACAAATCTAAAATTGAACTGAAAGCCATCGATCATAGTTATCCTACTCGAAAAAGAAATACAACTGTGCAAATTGCCAAATGTGAAAAAAATATTGGACAACGATGTACAAGCTTCTTAGGTCATAAATTGTACAATCATTTTCCTCCAGAACTTAAGTTGATTAACAACATCAACTCATTCAAACATAAATTAAAAATTTGGATGCAAATCACCGGAAGACTGTTTTTTAGTGATATAGTCAACAACAAAATTTAATGAAAACATAACTTTTGTAAATCATATATTATTCTATACTCTAATCTGAATATATTATGATGAAATTTATGATTACGACAAAATGCCTCGATTGTGATAAAATTTTCCCGAATATGACAATCTCACTTTTAGTGTATTCAATACTCAAATTGAATAGTGAAGTTTCCGCTTTCGACAAAATACCCCGATTCTGACGCAAATTTCTCGAATATGACTCCTCATTATTACCGTATATATTTTAGTTATAAGTGTTATCGTTATTTTCGCTTTTACTGTATATATTTTAATTATGAGTGTTGTCAATATATTCATCTATTTTACCGTTTACGTATGTTTCTATATCATGCTTACTAAATATCAACTTACTTTTTCTCACTCACGCACAAGCAACTTTAAACTGAGAAACATATTCTCTCAAGTTGAATTTGAACCATTATTTCAAATGGACTGAATAAACACTTCTCTTAAGTAAAAAAAAATATTCCACCAAGATTGTGCATACATTTCAATAGAAATAATCTCATTAGCTCAAGAGAGGTAAGTATCCATTCTTTAGTCTGAGCAAAATTAATCTCGAAGAAAAACTGTTTTAGGTTTTGAAAGAATGATATGTTTAGTTGGAACATTATTTAAATGTCTCCGTATGAGAAATTGATTGTTTTCCTTTTAAGAAAAGCATTTTTCATTGAAACGCTTTTATTTGTATGAATCAAATAAACTCATTTACTTCATCAAAGATGAACTTATGCTTGTGTTTATAAACTGTCACTCTCATTTGGATGTATTTAGTTACTTGAATCCAAAGTATCTCATCTGTAATATGAACAGCTATAAGTGGTAAGGAAAGAAACTAAATAATACATTACATATTATTTGAAGCAATTGCAAATCATAAATATTATCCTGAAAAAGCATGTGATAAAAAACAAAACGTAATAGAGATCTAAATTTTCTTTGCTAATCTTTGTTTAAATATCATATTCCAACCGCACACTTTTGAGAGATCATACAGTTATACAAATAACAGAAATAAATATTCAATAAGAAAACATTATGAAAAAGGGACATATGACAAATTGCAAATTAACAAATGAAATAAAATCGAAGCCTTTAAACAACATTACAACTCAGACAAGAAAATGAATTAATTTATTAGTAATTTTACACAAATGAAATTTTTAAAACTAGATGCCATTCTGGTAAATAACATTAAAAAATCACTATTGTCGATCAAGTTCTGCATTCTGCTCTTGTTTATCCACAATTGCCGGAACATCACTTGGATTCTGAAACTATAGTTTTGTATGTAGATTCACAAAACTCTTGTTATAAACGAATTGAGTTATTTGAAGGGATACAGTATTAAATTTAAACAAACACTATGTGTTCAGATCAAGTTGATATTGCTCTCCATTTGAAACAGTTTATTTTTCCCTTCAAATAGGTGGTGGATTTTGAGAAGATATTATATTTTCTTGATTCAAAATAGTTCATCTTCGCAATGTATAATAAAACGAATGATGTCGTTGAAAGGCCAAGAAATTTGATTTCTTTGTTGAAAAAAGTGTGATTTTCTGGTTGAACAGGGCGATGTTGGCAATAAGTAATAGTTTTTTCAATAGAGATAAAAATTTCAAAGCAACCTATGATCTTCTTTTAAAGAAATACTTTTTACTATGCTGTGTGGATCAATTCCACTAGATAATCTTCCTAAATCGACTACGTATACCGTCTCTCAGCTTCTGTGGATAATTTATTTTTTTTATCAAAAGACGTATATCTATCTACTATGACCAATTCAGGAATATCCGTTTAGTAGTTTGTATTGAGAAACATGGAAGGTGTTATAGGCAACACATTCTCTTCATCATCAGATACGTATGTCAGTGGTAGAGAGTTTATAGTTGCCTCGCAATCAAATAACACATTCATGCTTTCTTCATAATCAATTGAGGATTTTCCTAAATTCCGCCGCAACAGCTCCTTTATTATCCTAACCATTCGCTTACACTATCCTCTCCACCAAGGAGCTGACGGAGCATTCAAAATCCACTTCACTTTTCTTGACTTAACTTGTAGTAATTGTACAGTATTTTCCAAAGGCTTGGAAGAAAGTGATACAGCTCCCAAATAGCACAAAAAAAACGTAAAAATATGAATATCTCAAGAACTAGCATTCGTCAGAAATCACCCTGAAGACATTGATTGAAAAAATAACGAATTCAATTTAAATATCTAAAAAAACAATATTTCAGCCTTTGTTAAATGAAAACTGTATTGTTCGGACAGTGCTTATGTTAGGTTCTTTTGTTAGTTTCAATTGTTTGCGGTTTGAGAAGTTCCGCAACGTATGTTGAAATATTTCAATCGACATTGGGATGAGCACATATGTTTTCATCCATAAAACTTCCGTAGATGTTCATAATAGGTACACATAACACAAACACGCCCATCATTTGTCTCATAAAACTTATACAAAGCATCTAAAAACATTAGTTCTGCACAATAACCAACCATATGTGATCTGAATAGCTTCAAATTTGAATAACCAACACATTATTTTTGTTGTGTATGGTCGATAATTTTGCGGTTGGTTATTCGATTTGGGGTGTTGGCAAACCTGCCGCAGAACCCTCCGGGGACGACTGATGTCATCTTTCCTGCCCTTCTTTGTTGTGTAATGCTTTCGATGAAATGGGGTTTTATTCGCAGATTACTCTAACAATGTTATCTTGATCTGTTTTGTGTTGATTATTATTGAAACATTATGCTGATTCTCCAATAACACTTTTGACGGAGTGTGCTTTTATCGCTTCGGTGAATAGAAATAATCTGCGAGGGGACTAATTTCGGAACGTGAGTTAATACAGCAAGCTCTACCTAGAACTTTGGAACGGTATAAATAATTAATTGACCCAAGTTACAACAGCAGATGACCTGAGCTGATTCGAAATTATATTATAGAAAGAAAGGTACTACGGTATCACCTGAGGGGAAAAGAATAAGAATGCTATTCCATTTAAATCGACACATGAATTTACAAGATGAAGAATAATTGTTGCCTGGAATGATTTTATTTTGTTATAGGACTAAACAATATTTAAATTTGACACTTCAAAGACTACTTCGTTGTTTGATAGAGATCTGGCATGTAGAAACGTAAATTTCACTGCTCCGTGAAATCTCAGATGAATTCAGTATTTGAATTTTTTTGAAATATATTCGGGTGATCTGAGTATTATCTATTCCATCATAAAATTGATTTAAACGAAATTATTCCACCAAGAGCGGCACATATCAGAAATAAGCGACGAACTGTGACTTCTCATCGTTTTGAGGTTCAACTCAGTACACCTCGAACTCATGGTTTGAGAACTCTTTCATTTGGAGATCTGCGTTTATGTGAAATACACTTTCTTGAAACGTTTTTCCAAATGTTTTTAGTCTCCAGCTGTTCAAATCCAATGCACAGGCATCGCTAATATTCTAAACATTTTGTTGGTCACATTTGCCCGTCTTATATCTGAGGGCAAGTGATTAAACATCTTGACACCATTGTAATAAATATAATTCCTGGCCAAATTTGTTAAAGCAATTTCAAGGGGGTGAAACGAGTTTTATAAGAATTGCATGAATCCTCGAATAGGGAGATATTTTGGTAAATGAGGCAAACCAATTCCAAAATGAACAAAGCAATCACTGTTGAAATATTTTCCTTAACGAATTTGTGTCTGTATGAATCACAACGTTTAATCTTACACATATACCTGATAGCCCGTTTCTGCAGTACTAAAACAGACAGAAGTGCTGGTCAATCGCATACTCCCCAAAACTGTATTCCATAACGTAGGTAAGATTCAACGAAGGCGTAATACACCGTTCTGACAGTTTTGATTCTCAAATTTATTGAAGTAACTCTCACTGCATAACATCCAGAACAAATTTTACTTTTAAGTTGTTTGATATGTTTAATAGATTTAAGATTATTGTCAATGAATACGTAGAAATTCAGTTTGAGTCTCGTTCTTAATCACTAAGTTATCACCAAATGACAGGTCATCAAAGCACATCTGAATGATGAAATGTGTTTTCCTGATATTGAAGGATAGCAAATAAGCATCACACCAGTCCTTGATTTTTTTTTATCAGTAGATATTGCATTGTTTAAATCATTTGAGTTTTTGTGTTCCACAATATCGTCGTGTCATCAGCGGAAAGAGTAAATTTTCCAGAAATCCTCAAATTTGCAATGTCATTGACATATAATAAAAATAATATGGGTCCTAAGACCGATCTTTGTGTCACACCATACACACCAAGAAATTGTAGTGTTGTAGGATAACCGTCAGAAGTATTTTCACAAATTTAAAATTGAGTATCGATTTTATTTGTCTGAAATATTTATTTTTTCCTTGCAAATTTTTGTTTCAAAAATTGTATCAATAACAATGGCTGAAAAACATGTTTCATTTGCCTTAGAGCAGAATATTGATGTTTTGAATATATTGAGGGAATTAGAGACAGATTACAAATTTTGCAACTAACAGGTATGTTCCCAACAAATCGCCTCAACTTCAAAAGGCCTTAGACGAATTCGATGAAAAATAAATAAAATGATGCTTCCTTCCTTTCTTGAATCTTGTACCCTATCTTTGTATCAAGATGGAGAAGTAAAAAGCTAAAATCGAGATTTTTTTTTAGAACTTTGCAGATTCTATTCCGACCACTTGGTTAAGATGGTTGTTCTGATTATTGGAGTCTTTGGTAGAATGATGCCCTCTCCACTCTCCAATCTCACGATCATGCCAGGTTTCAGAACGATGGCAGAAATCTTTGCCAGTCAAATACAGAAGGCTGTCATTTTTGGCTTATGGCGTCTGCGTAGGGCATATGACTCTGGGACTCAATGATCATTTTCCCCACGATGTGGGGAAGTAGTCATTGGTTGATAATGCTGGCTCTCTCTCCCGACTGTATCGGAGCTTCAGGGGCAGGATCTGGGTAGCGTACCCTCTGTGAAAAATAATAATACCTCACGCGATGATCACTCAACTGACGGAGAGTATGGGAGAAGTCATTGGTTATTGATTTCATATTCAGAACCACATTTACACTTCAAAATATAATGAGGAAGAAATACAGCACAGATCTGTGCTTGGGAGTTGTACATGTCTCTACTCGTAACATTTTGGTACATTTCGAATATTACATTTAGAATCAAAAGTGTGACCACATTCTCCATTAGAGCTGTGAGATCAACATGAATGATGTGTTCTGACATTCTTGTCTTGTGGTAACGTCAGTTTGTCCCACGTAACGTTTTCAGCTCTCATTACAGTTCGATTTGTAAAAGATATATATTGCAATATTCTCTATTTAGTATCCGTACGAGATTTTACGAGATTCATTTCGTGAAATTTCATACATTTTTGTTAGCGGAAGAAATATTTTGTTCATGTTTTTTCAGTTTGAAGCTTACCATGTCCATGTTTGAATTAATGAGTTTGACGTGTCATATTTGTATTCAAAAATAACGAACAAAGACTCAATCTTGTACTTCAACTTGTATGGAGGAAGAAAGGATTTTTTGAAGAAGTGTTTTTGATATATTGAAAACAACTGATCGAAAAGCCAGGTTTTTTCTCAATTATAAATTCATCCAATCGTATTTGAATGTACATTGGAAAAGTCGGTTATCATCTTGAAAACGGATTTTCAATTATTATTCGAAAGAAATATTGCTGTCAGGAAATAATTAATAGATCTTAATTAATTTAGCCACAATAAATTACTCTTAATGAATATTGAGGCCGAGTAGCCGCTTTAAGGCGACAAAATTAAATTCTGAACCATCAATAACTCTTAAACTGAAACCGGTGGAATCTTAACGCGACGAGGATAAATATTTTAACAGTTAATTTTATATTCAATTCAGATTAGTCTGGTGAAGTGACAAGTTAATATTGCCAGTGGTTACAGACCAGACCGATGTTCGAACATTGATATTTATGTAAAGCCGGCTATAAATTTTTATTTAATTGTCAGTTTGAATTCCTCCGCTCAACCACTAAATGCAAGTGCTGGACCTTTTACCGCGTTTTTAAGAATTTCTTGATCTTGTTATTGATATTCCATTGAGCTGGTTTATTATTTATGGTCCAGATGGTCCTTATAGGTTTTCTAGGTACTGCTTGATGGCTTCGTAATCAACACTGTTAATCCGTAAAAAAGTAGTAAAAACTGTGTAACCTTTTGGAGATTTATTCAATTACTCTTCCACTCTTTGAATTATTATCTTTAGATATTCTTCACATGGTATGTATCTTTAATATACTTGATCAATTTTGGGATATATGCTAAAAATATCAACCTGGACTTCACGCAATGCTCAAAATCAACTTCCCTCGGTAGTAAGAAAACAAACTTTGGAAGATTCCACGTTTTTTTGTATATTGATGGAGAAATAAAAAGCCAAAAACTAACCTACATATTACAAAAAAACATAAACACCTATAGTGACTGGGCATATTTGAACCTGGCCATATATCAAATTATCTGAAGGAACAATTCGTTCAGACCAGTCACCCCTTAGGTTAGGTTAGGTCCAAAGTGAGTGGGTCTATTTGACCCTCCACCGAAACCCGCAAGGTTTTATTGTGGCTCACATCTATTCATACTCGATCAGCTTCTAAACGAAGCCGATTAGTTTGTATGAAGAGTGGTATTTCAGGCCAGATGGTAAGAGTACGGATCTGCGAACTCTAAAAACCTGATTCGGTCCCCAGTGGGGTAGGCACAAAGTATGTGCTTCGCTGTTAGACCATTTTCCAAACAGACGCGACACACACTGTCTTCCGACAGTCCAAGTCTCAAATGATGATTGAAATGACAGTGACCTGTAAGAAGGCCTGTTTGACATTGTAGTTTATCCCCACTGCAGTCCAACAACTGTTTGGTATCAAGAATCGAAGGGTGAATGAATACCTTGGAGTGAGCCAATCCTGGAAGATTCTGACTGAAGTTCAGAAACCTTCTTACCAACCAGGTGTTTATTATTTGTTTGGCAAAGCCTCAAGCGATGCCAATGACAGGTTCTGGTCCGATGAACCTGCTTGCAGCACCCTCCTTTGCAAGGGAGTTAGCAGCTTCGTTGCCTTCTAGGCCAGTATGGTCGGGAATCCAGACCAGAGACATTCTGTTAAGTGTTCCTATCGAGAAGAATCGATTTTGGCAATTTGCTACCAATTTAGACGTTGCTTGGTAGGAGCCAAGAGCTTTCAACGCCGCTTGACTGTCCAAAAATATTTTTATTGACTCGTGTATAAGGTTGGATTCTTCCAGTCTCTTCGCACACAGTTCAATAGCGTAAATTTCCGCTTGAAATACAGTCGCATAGATTCCTCGGCAGGTTGATATTTCTGTCCTAGGTCTGCGACTGAAAACTTCTGCACCAGAACCGGAAGGTGTTTTTGATCCATCTGTGGACCAACAACTATCTGATCTTAATATATCCTTCTCCCGGAAGATCCAGTTGTCTCTACTCGGGAACAGTACTTAATAAAGCAGTTCGTAGTTGACAGTTGAAGTTATACAGCCAGAGGTCATTTCCAGAATGCTGTGATTTCCACTGTCAACCAAAGTCTGTTGCATTCTACATTGAATTAATCTGTGCAGTTGGCAATGTGCATAAGTCTATATGCAGTCCATCTGGCCTCTCTATACAGAAAAATGTGGAGAGGAGGTAGATCTAGAAGTACATCCATGGCCACTGACAGTGTGGTACTGATGGCACTGCTAATGGTCAGACAAGCCAGACAGTTGTCCCTTACCTTCGCAGTGACACCTAATAGAAAACAACTACTCCCTTGGCTAATGCCACGAAGGGTGTTGGAATATAGCCGACATGTGTCAGTACAGGATTCTTCACATTAGTAATTCCTGCATATGCTTTTGGTGATATAACTGCCCTAATCGATTTTCAATTATTGAAACAAGCGCACTTGCGTGCCGGTTTCGAGCTATTTGGCCTCTCATTAGTACAAGGTAGTGTCCTAGATCAACATGAAGTCGATGATTTCCTATAATTAAAAATCAAATCCTTCCATAGTAGCATACCTCGAATAAAGCTGAAGCGAACGACAAAAAAAATAACTACCATCGCTTCCTCTGCCTGTAGATGAAGTACTAACCAACCGCACACCCAAATGACACAAATTTTGTATAAAGAAAAACATTTCATCTGCAGTAAGTGGGCATACTTGAAGACTGGCTATAAATTAAATTATCTAAAAGAACAATTCGTTCAGGCCAGTCTTTCCTTACCTACACAGTAAGTTCATGAACTGACACCTATCAGAAAATAACTACTTTCCTGGCTAATACCACGAAGGGCGTTGGATTCTTCACAGATGGAATTCCTGCATATGCTTTTGGCGATACATCTGCCGGAATCGATTTCTAATTATTGCAACGGGCATACTTGCAGACCGGTTTCGGGCTATTTGGCCTCTCGTTAGTGCAAGGTAGTGTCCTACATCAACACGAATCTGGGAGGATTAGGAAATTTACAAGAAAATTCAGGTCCTATAGCAGAGAACATAATATTATGCTTGCCCTGGCGGAGACTGCATCAGACTTTCATCAGTCCCACCCACCCTGGAAAATCATTCACAAAATAAAGTGAGTAGCATCATGAAGAAACTGGATATATTTGGTTGCATTTGCATAGGTGTGAGTCACAATACACCCACTCACTCTCTGAATACTTTGCGAAGACATTTACAATGTTATTACCAAAATCTGTGAAATATAAGAGATAAGAACAACAGAATGCAGAAGCCATACTACTATGTCTACTAGCACAAATAAGATGAAAAATGAATTTCAGGCGAATTGCTTGGAATTTCAATATTTGAAATTCATGATATTGTCTTGAAAGTCGCCATGTGGCTGAGAAGAAAATGTGACAATGTTTTCAGACATCGAAAATCAAAGATATAAGTTATCATATGGTCCTGATGGAATTCCAGCCAAAACAGTTGAATCATTAATAAGTAGCATGTCAGTGCCGCTAGAGATCATATATAACTCCATTATAAAAAATCACTATTTCCCTAAAATATGGAAATTGTGAAAAGTTTGCCCTGTATTCAAATCTAGAAAGGTAACGAATGTTGAAAATTACAGGCCAATTACATTAATATCAGTTTTTTCAAAAATACTGGAGATCATACTATCAGACATGATTTATAACCATGTCCGTTCTTCACTGTCAATTTTTTAACATGACTTTATCAAAGGCTCGTAGTACTGAAACCAACCTCTGTGTTTTCAATCAATTTGTCTCTGATGTACCTGATAATAAGCGTCAAGTTGACGTCAAGGCGTTTGATCGCATGTCACATCAACAGGTGCTAAGGAAACTGGCATATCATATAATATACAGTTGCTCCTGAAATCATATTTATCCGACCGACGTAGTTATGTTGAATATGATGGTATGAAATCCTCCTGCTTTGTAGCGAGTTCGGGTGTCCCACAAGTGTCTAATCTTGGACCGTTATTATTCATACTATTTATAAATAACATTGCCGATGATATCACTTCTCGTAAATTGCTAAATTTGCAGATGACATGAAAATAATTCGTGAAATAGAAGATGAAGCAGACTGTTTCACATTGCAGGACGACATACATTCTTTGACTAATTGGTGCATTCGTGATAAATTATATTTAAACACGAATAAATGTAAAATAATTACATTCACACGTGAAATATTACCGGAAGCATTTAACTATGTACTAGATGGTGAAATTTTAACGCGAATCACGGAATCAAACGATTTGGGGGTTTTGTTTGATCAAAAACTCACGTTTTCCAATCATTTTCAAAATTAAATATCAACTTCAATGAGAAGTCTGGGTTTCTTGATACGCAACTGCAAGGAATTTAAAAACTTCCATTCCTTCAAAAAATATTTTTGAAATATGCAAATTTCAAAAAACATGGTGCTTATCCCGAGAGGGGTTATAGCTATGACTCATTGTTGGACGAGTTCCAAATGATATCTCTAAAAAAATTCAGTCAAAGCCGAGATATGTGTTATAAAATAACACATGGACAGATAGATTGCTCGCCTCTATTTTCTCAAATGCTATTAGTGTACCGCGTATTTCACATAGATTATGTTGCACATTTCATGTCCCGGTTTCCAATATATTGCATCATTTTCATTCTCCCATAATTACTATATCTAGAAGTGGTGATAATGTTCCTAGTGTAGATATATTTTTTCTAACGTTCAAACAATTCAAAAAAGAGATTCTTCGTTTCATTCAAAATTGATCTTACTATATGTATAATTAATANGTTCAAACCGTAATTCATGGATTTTTGTCATGGCAACCGCTAAGGTGTGAGGCGATGCGTTGTTTTGGCGAAACAGGATCTTCTTTTTTTTTCAAATGTGACTATTTTTCCGCAAGTTCTGCCTTCAGCTTATCAAGTAATGATGCGTATTATGCTCCTGTAATATTTCTTCTATTTGAAGATAATTGATTGAAACATCTGAAAAAACAGTTACCATCACTTTCCCGGCCAAAAAAACAGTTTTTGTTTTTTTTTTTATTCGGTTTTCCCTATGAAGTCCACTGTTTGGACTGTTTTTGTTTGTATATTCAAGATCCATCTACAGTAATTAATCAGCGCCTGAACTATGCCAACAGAGAGTTGAAAACATTCATTCGAACACTTTTTCGGTCTAACGTGAGCAAACGCGGCACCCTGGTCGTGGACACATTTTTTATTCGTAAATGTTGATTTCATATGTGACAAATACATTCTTTCGACATGTTCATAATCTATGCTATCTCTCTCACTTCAATCTAACACCATTTGTGAACTTTGGCGATGTTTTCGTCTGTAGTTGCAGTTTTTGGACTTCCCGAATGTTCATCGTCTCCCAAACATTCACGGCCGCATTAAAATTCAGCTGCTAAAAATTTCACAGAATCCAATTCATATTTTATTTGCGTAGGCGTATTGCCTTTCAAAAATGAATAATTAATGATAGCTCGATACTCAATTTTGTCCATTTTCATAAAAACACTCACATCAACTCACTCAAACGCCTCTTTCCTAACAACTGCGCATCCAAAATGGCCAAATATTTGGTGAGTAACAGTCAACAGATGAACAACGAAATTTACTAGCTTTCATTTACGAGTGCTGTAATCGTCATGTTTAGGTAGTAAACTTTCCAGGCCACCCTCGTATTTAGATCTCAGACAGATCGCGCGGAACCTCTGTAGCCCTTCTACGGAACCACAGGGTTCCGCGGACTATCACTTGGAAATCTAGGTACTGAACCGTATTCGTTCATTGTTTCTTGTGAAATGTTTCAATAAAATGTTTTTTTCTGGATATCGAAAAATGAAATCAAAATGAATAGCTAAAAATAACAATAACATTAAGAAAAGAAAACCCTGAAATGAAATTGAACATCTTCAGCGGCAGCAGAACGTTGCATATCGTAATGAGGATCTAGAAGTAATTTCAATGTCAAACAGGCATCGGTTTTCTCCAAAATGTCTCCGAACCGAATATAATAATATCAAGACAGACAATTCCGTTTTCTGCTTCGATAAGTTTGTTGGGAATTCAAATGGACACCAATATATCTTAGCACAACCATGTCTCTGGAATTGCAACGACTGCTTATCAAAAGCTTGGAACACTATTCCGAACACCTCAGCAACTTTTTATGCTTTATAAAGTTCAGATCAGACCTGCCTTGGAGTATTGTTCTCTGAAGCTGCTGGATTCCATCCATACAAGAGCAGTCCGCGAACATCACGCGTGGAGACGCGAACATCACGTACAATTATTTCTCCATGACTTATATTGAGAGGAAGATCATTTACATGCAATAAAAATATTAGTGGCCCAAGAACGCTGCCCTGAGGGGTACCTGTTTTAACTGAAAATGTATCCGACTTGATGTTATTCTGCTTTACCTGGAAACATCTATTCGCCAAAAAAAAACAATTAATTGATTTACATTACCACGAATCGCAAGGTTGAAGAGTTTGTCTGCTACAAATTTAGTGTTCAAAGTGTCGAAGGCCCTGCTTAGAGTGCTTTGTAGATTTTAGATTATAATTGAAAAAACAAGCAAAAGATTGAAAATTGAACGATAAAACAAAAAAGGAAAAAAGTTACTTCACTTGCTTTAAAATCTCTTAATTTTTATATTCGTTCAATTGCTCAATTTTCAATTTTTTGCTTATATTTAAGGGTTTTTTTGCTTGACATAATTGTTATTTTTAGCTATTTATTTTAATTTTCAATTGTATTGGTTCTTGCAGAAATTTCTAATCATATTATATCGTATTAGACAATGGAAGTCTGAACTAATGAAGTTTTTTCTGGATAGTTCTATGGCATTTGAAAATTTAAATATTTTCTATTTATTTTTTCTGCACTTAATCAATTTTTTTATGTCATCGGAGATCACATATTTAAAGAGAATGATCTGATTATTTGTCATCTTATAAAAGCCATCTTGTTAATCACTTCTACGCATCATTTTCTTGGACCTGAGTTTGCACTTTAGCTTATGGGTTCAGTATGGTAAGAATCCATGATCATTCAACAATTTCCAATGTTCATACTTGGCCTTTGTAGATACTGAGCTCATGGTGAAAAAACTTCATGACATTATTTGTTTATATCTGAAACCTACTTTTTGAAGTTCATGCTGGTTTGGTGAAGCTCTTACAGATCTTGGTAACTCAAATAGTATTTATTTTGAGAAACTACTCCGTCTGCACTTGACTAGTTGTATTTGCCCAGAATCATAATTAGATACACTGAAGTTTGTGAAGTTTTTTTGTCAAATAGCTCCGCATTAGTTTTCAAAGTGGTTTGAAACAGGACGAAATTTGAAACATCACAGAGTAACCCTCTTCAAGAGACCTTCTCGAACTGAGGATCTTCCTCATGAATGAACAGAATGACGGAAATGAAACCTTTTTGTCGCTCCCGACCCATAATAAGATGTATAGATATGATCGCAACATAACGCCGCAATTCATTACAATTTCCAAGTGAATCCGACCCCTCGAGAGCAAATTCCCACCGGAGGACGTCAAAGGCAACAAATCAAGCGGTCTTTCGGTGGACGGACACCAATAATAATCCGAACGCTCACACAGATCCTCGTATCAGATCAAAGCCCATATGTGGCGGATTACGCGGTGTCGTCCACTCTTTGTTCCCGTATTCCACGGTATATCGGGAATGCGGCAGGTCCTCCTCTTTATTCATTGGTGATTTATCTAGAGAGTGACTCTCACTGCTCGGATTTTCACTGCTAGAAATAGTACATTGAAATGTGGGACTGTTGACCTTAAATCCCTATTGAAATTTTTGAAGAATTGGTTCTAATAAATCAAAATGTCAAGTGTGTATAAGATATCGAAATTTTTTATTCGTTTGAAGAACCTATTGAGCACATCTGGAACGACAAATTTTCCATGACTCTGGCGCTTGAATCAGGCTGAATTTGACTGATGGCATGAGTTATGTTTGAGGATCGCTGTAGTTAGTGGCTTATTCACATACCCCTGTGGCTTAAGAAACCTCACAAGAAAAGTCTAACGGAGTCAAATCGCACGATATCGGTGGCCAGTCCACATTACCTCCACGTGAGATATATGTATCGCTCGTGTATGTATTGAAACCACATGTCCTTTGTATACAGATTATCCAATTCAGGCTAAAAGAAGTTGGTAGTCATCGAACTATAGTGCTCACTGTTGACGTCGTTCTTGAAGAAATATAAACCGATCACGCCGCCAGTCCAAAATTCACACCAAACAGTGGCTTTTTTGGGATGCATTGCATCTCTTGAATATAATGTGGATTGCTATCGTTCCAAATTCCGCCATTTTGTTTGTTCACATATCCATTCATCCAGGAACGGGCCTCACCGCTGAAGATGATTGCGAAAGGTCAAGTTCTTGTGAGCGACTGCCTGGGATTCTCCTGCACATTCTCACAGAAAACGGTGATGTTTTCGGCAGATCTTGCGTTTCGTTGACGTAAGGGTTTTGGTCGGTCGTTTGCTGAACCAGTTGACTAAAATTTATCCACCACATTACGAAAAGTCCTCTTGGTAGGACGTTTATGGCGACCGTAAAATGGACGAAGCGCGCGGTACGTTGCCTGAGTAAATACCCATTTTGATAAGACAATTTCATTATTTGTTTGTTTTGTTGAATGCTACATATGTCCATGGTGATTTGGCAAATCAGAATGAATAAATAACAACAAATTTGACAGATGTAGCTTCAACAAGATGGCCGTCATCAATTGTCAAAGTTTGAAAGTCCTTGTTGGAAGACCTCATAGAACTTTGCTGGCAAGGCTATCATCATGAAAAAACACTTTTTGAAAAAAAGACTTTGGGAGATTTTCTCACTGACTCACTTCTACCTCATTAGTGCTTTATGTAACGTAACAATTCGAATAATATGAGTTTTATTCAAACACCAAACTGTTATTTTTAACACCTCGACAAATGTTTCGATCACCAAGTGGATTATCTTCAAAACGAAGATTAAACTGTTTATTTTAACACCTCGACATGTGGCAACACAAAACAAAAATGTGACCTCAACTTTCAAAGTGATTCACTACGTGAAATGAAACCAAATCACCAATCGCAATCGGCTTGTGATTGTGATAGTGATCGTTTTGATTTGGCGAGATATTGATTCTAACTGTATGTTGTGAAGGGCAAGAAATAAATAAAAATGATCGATGAGCAGATAATTGTCACAACAATTTTAAAGAGTTGAATCAGTCAAAACTAAGTTGGTGTTGCTCGAACAAATGTGCAGCAACGATTCATTATTGTAATGAATATGTCCGATATCCAAAAACTGATAGAAACATTATCACTAGGAAAACATTTTTGAAAACAAGTGTTCATTAATATATTCTAAAAAGAAGCAAATGAACTGTTAATTGAATCAAACCCATCAATTGATTTCATCAGACAATTATACAGACAACGCATTTATGATTCAACACCAGACAAAACCGATTTCTTTATAAAAGATTTTGTTTGCAAAAAATGTTTGATAATATATAATATAATACAATACGATACGATACGATACGATATGATATGATACGATACGATACGGTACGATACGATACGATACGATACGATACGATACGATACGATACGATACGATACGATACGATACGATACGATACGATTCGATACGATACGATACGATACTCACACAGATTATCCTAATGATTAAAAAAAGTTGGATCGATCAGATACGGATCACTTTTAGTTCATGTGCCGTAGTAAGGCAGACCACATTCGCGTCCCTTTTGATAATGTCTGCCCCAGTAAAAGACCAAACAGCAGGCCTTAAACGGCTAAGAATACCAAAAATGCCAAATGGGTAATTAGACATATATTACACACCATGACTCGTAGATTATACTGGAGTGCAGTATGTGCTTCTTCCATTATAATGCTTTGTTATTGGATAATGATTATAAATCATGCACTTGCATGTCAAATGAAATGAACTGATGCAATATCACTTATCACTAAGAAACAAAAAAATGAAGTACCTCATATATTAAACATAATTGCAGAAAATACCAGACATTGCGAGACCCCGAGGTACTCTAATTAGCAAGTTTCATGAATTAGTATTTTTAATGGGGATGAAGCTTCTGTAACCAGCAAGTCAGCCAAACAAGAGCAAGGCCAACAAGCATATTACATAAAGCGTTCAGATTTCGTTCATTCCCCCGATTCGGTATTTTCTCCACTGAAATAGTTACTGCTCTCCTCTAACCTAACGTTCAAAAGCAAACCATTTACATCCGGCCCGAAGGACCATTTTTGTACCTCTCCCAATTGTACGCTGTCACAAGTTGCGAACGAAAACTCCCTACCGTAAAAACTCGTTCACTTGCCGGCATCAGATATAAAAGCCCAGTAGTGGGGTTGCTAAGGGACGCTTTTATTCAATGCGATGTTCATTTATTTTGGGCCTCGGGCCGTAGCGACGTTTTGCGCCAAAATGCATTCGCGTCATCTGATAAAGTTCCCAATAATGATTTTGCGATTGTATCGTAAGCGATACAGAATTTTAAAGTAATTTCTTTTTGTTTTATATCATCTATCTTCCTGATTGAGCGACATCTGTCACGCGTTCTGCATAATAAATCGTCGGGTAAATAGAATGCCTGTTCGTAACATATAATCTTTGAGATGCATTATCGAAAACTGAAAATGTTTTTTCACCATTGTGAGAACTAGTGTGATCCGAATTTTATGAAATTTTCCATCTCGAATGAAAAATTGGATTCAGTTGAAATTTTCAAACGTTTTGCATTTTTTCCATAAACAGGAATCATATTCGACNCGATTACTTTCACATGAATATTGATTTATATAAAAGTTTTTCATAGGATCCTTGAATTTCATGAAAATCATTTTTTCCATTCATTATGTAAATGTGAAAATTATAGAATTTGTAGATGTGGATATTATACTAACGAGTCAAAAATTGACTATATTGCAAATAATGTCTCTACAGAAATGTGATATGGATAATCCATCCGATTTGAAAATACGAATAAAAAATAATAACATAAATCATGAACGAATGTCATTCAAAAATCTAGTGAACATAGAATTGAAAATCGTTAATGAGTCACATTATTTTGAATGATCAGCTGATTGATAACGAATCTGCGATAGCGATTGAATAAATTTGAAGCGATGAATACTTTTCAACTTCATCTACATTGCATTAGAAAAACATTCTCAAAATTTCATATTTTTGCTTGGTTTAGTGTAAATAAATGGATAAAAAATGTTTGTTACATCTTTATAATAAATTTTAGATAGTGCAAGGTATTTATGCCTGCCATTCTGAAACTGATCTCATAGGTAAGCTTTGAAGGGATAACTGGGGTACCTATTCAAGCTGAGGAAACCAGTATCACGAAAAAAAAACATTATAGCTATTCTGCTTAACCTCCCGTAGCTTTTTCCTCTAGTGAAATTTCAAATGTGACCACCAGAGGAAATCTACTTCGTTGGTTAATACCAACTATTAGTAACTATTAATAACATGGTCGAACATACAAATCTGAGAATGCGGCAGTGAAAGTAGGAATACCCGAAGGAAGCATTGCGGATCCCTTGTTATTTATCATCTACATAAACGATTCATGTTATCATTCAAACACACATAATTCGATTACAGTCTTTGCTGATGACACTAATTTATTAATAGGTCGTGAAACATACCTCAAGGTAGTTAAAACAGGTATGGATATGTTTAATGATACAAAAGAATGGTTCACTAGGAATAGGTTAATTTTGAATGAATCTAAAACGAATCTTATATTTTTTAGAACTAATCCAGTACAGATAGAACGACCTCAAATTTTGTAATTTACTCAATATCTGAACGTTCAACATTCCTTACAGAGGATCAGAATATCCTTGCCAGTTGAGGTACTCGTATAATCCGTGCAGGTAAAAGTTCTCCTAAATGACGCCTCACTCAAGATGTCTTCGGGATACCCCCTTAGAAAACCTTGTCACGCTAATGGGAGGAGCTACCGTGATGGACCCTCTTTTTTTTCCAAGTAATCCGTGGTTATGGACCAACAAATATCCCTTTTGGGCTCACAAAGGAGATGGACGTCGATTGAACAACGCCAGCTCTCCTCCCTATAACATGGGATCAACAGCAAGACCTCTATTATTCTCCAACGCGTGATCCTGTTAATGAACCTATAGGAGACTAGGTGGTGTACCCAAGAAGCGAATTCTCGCCTTCTCATTTTCAGAATATAATATGAATCTGCATTTCACCAAATTCTTGAACACCAGGAATACAATGTGCATCAGTGGAGAAAACAAACTCATCCTGAGCAGGTCACTAAATATTTTCGCTCACACGATGATCTCTCCAAACCACAGGCACTATATGGGAATATTTCTGTGAACATTAAGGTATGAATCTCAGCTTGAAAGCCAGGCAACCTCAATATCGACCAATTAACTGAAATCTCTTCAGGTTATCGTAGAGATTATAATTCTTGATTTCACTGCCACCTAGATAGCTAGAGGCTTCAAGAGACAATAATGAGAGCGATTCCTGGCTGGTAAGTGCAGTTAGTAACTTGTAGCTCGCTTCCTTGGAAGATGTCATCTGAAGACCTTCGTCCTAAGCCACCAATTTGCATAGTTTACCTACGTCACAGAGATAGTTGGACAGACGAACATACCGGTCCAAACCTCGCAATCTGTAGATTGCAAGTTTCCCGTTGAACCAGTGGTGCAGACAGATTTTGGGGCAGTTTTCGGGGAGTCTTTGCCTGGGGCAGTGATCTCAGTTGGTTCGCGGAGTTTTAGGCTTGAAGGGGTTATCTCGATGTGGAGTCGAGCGAAAAAATTTAAATCTTTAAAAGTTTAAATATTTGAAAACAGGCGGTTGGCACGATATTGGACAGTTTTTTATTATGACATAGGATTATAGAAGTGTGTAAGGTATATTTGGATAATCTTCAAGGACGAGCTAGAAAAAGGCAGCAGTGAGATAAATATACATGTGTACTCACAATTTCATGAATTTTAGAAGAGTTACCTATGAGAATCAGTATACAGAGTGGACCTGACAATTGAGTCATACTTATCGCTCAGAAATTATCGGCCAATCTAGAGTACTACGTCAGTCTTATATGATAGTTTACGGCGAAGGCGCTAAGTTTGAGTTTCATTTCGAAATTTGGTTATTGTTATTTTCTTTATGTTTGGTGTTTTTTTTTTTGTCTATTTTGTTGTATCATTTTTCTTAATTTTCTTTATTTTTGAATAGAATATAGTAGTATTAAAGTTTAAAACTGAGTTTTGTTTCGAAATCTAACAGAGTAACCTCTTAGAAAGAAGTGACTGTGAATTCTGGAGATCTTTCTCACTGCAACTCAAGACTTCCTCTTCGTGCAGAAGGCCAAAGTCTGGTGACACAGCAGCTGCCAAATTCTATTTAAATAAAACAAACACGGCAATAGCGAGAGGGTTGATAAACAGTTAGTAACGTATTTCATTTCATTAGTTTGGCCTTCCACTGTCTAATATAAAATGAATTGATAACAAATCCCTGAAAGAATCTGTAAAAATTAAATAAAAATCATCTGAAAAATAACAATTATATTAAGCAAAAAAACTGAAATTACAATGAAATAGAATACAAGAATCAACAAAAAACAAAATCTATTAACACGAGATGAAAAATTATTAGCAAGAAATGAAAATTAAAAATTGAGATACCAAATCAAGTTCCTTCACGATAGTATACACAATCGTCTTCGGGTGATAACTGGACTCATTTCTTCAAGATCTGACTATTTATAGGTCATTTAAGTGCTTCCACCTATCCCCTCTTCCTTCTTTCCGCCTCATCAGTTTCAGCGGAAGCTGAACGTTTGGCGGGAGTTTGTCGTGTTCCGCTTGATTATAGGTTTCCATATGTTGTGTATCTCTACGCTAGCTTGGCTGAATGCGTTGTTGGACAACATATATGCAGCTTCTTTGAATTTTCTCCTAAACCAGTGTTCTTCCTTTGCATGATTTCAGATTGAGCTCACTTGATATTATATTGGTGAGTCCAAACATGCTCTGCTATTCCTGATTTGCTGGTTTCTCCCCGCTGTGTGTGTTTCTTGTGCTCGTTAATGCGAGCTCTCAATGGTTTCTTAGTTTCACCGATGTATGATTCTCCGCACTCGCAAGGTATTCGGTAANAATAAATGAACTGTTCCATGAAAATGAGTTGAAAGTGTTTCGGAATGTCAAAACTATCTCTAAATACAGGGTGTTCTATCTAAAAAAACTGAGTTTTGTATCTTCACAATTAGTCATCCATTCCGAACACCTTGTATAACATTTTGGAAATGGTACTTCTACGAGGATGAAGTATTTGATGAATTATTAAAAGTTTTTTTTTGCGTATCCTTCCTTTAGAATTTAATGGGAAAATCGCTCGAGAGCTGAATACCTAGTTTTTCTGAGTAAACAAATGAATATTTCAAGAATCCTTCATTTTTGGTATAGGAATTATTTATTTTTGGTCCCTTGGGAGCTGTTTGACTTGTCCATTTAGTCCAAGTCTCCAGAAAACACTGCAGCCTCTTGGGCTTAGTGCGTTTATTCTTCCATCTTCTCATGACACCCATTCCATCAGTCTCGTTCCCTGTACTAGTTTGAACAGGCTCCGTGGTGGATGTTCGTCATATTCTCCTGGACGTAATTTCGTACGTCCATATATTGCCTGCCTCCTGTGATTCAGTGCCTCACATTCGCATAAGATGTGTAGAGCTGTTTAGATCTAGGGTTTATTACAATAACTCACATAAAAATTACGCCAAGTATAAAAAATGGAAGAATATATAGGGGTGTTACATTACTTTCATTCGATAAACCATATATTAAAAAACCTATATTTTTATGCTGTGGAAAAAAAAACATTTCAGTTCATCCCGTTAAATTACCACGTGAATTCATAGTATTTTTCACAATGGAAAATGTTTCATCAAACACTAGCATAGCAAAATATAGCTTAGAAATTGTATGGATACTTGGGTTTCGGAAGCCAATATATATCGCAAAATTGAAAAAAATGTTAGTTTTTTCCTTCGATTCGTTTTATTTTCAAAGTTTCCCGACAGATATCGAAAGTTCTTTGACATCTAACATTTTTCTGCCTCTATTCCGTCTTCATTCCACACCATGAGGCATTCAAACAAATATTTTATAAGTCACAACAAAATCAGGTTATTATAGTTTGTGTTTACAGTTTTAAATACGTTTTCTTTCCTGGTAGACTGATATGAATCAACCCAAGCTAGTATAATGTAAACACTCATATCAACTGAGTCTTATCAAAACACACCCCACCGTTTAAAACTTGCCAGTGGTTTCAGCCAAAAATTAAAAAATGAATAAGCTTCTCTCCAAAAAGAACGAGATAAAAATCCAATTATAAAAACGTTATCACCCCGAATCTACTTTATATATTTTCTCCCTCCCATCTTGTAGATCCTCTCCTTTTTATTACACTCTTCCCTGCTTCCGCATGGTAATCCCAATTGCTATCTTTCCTGCGTGCCACCTAATTAGGCGGCTATAACTTTTATACGTGAAACTCACTTTTACGGCCATCCAACCAACAGAAGTTGCGTCCTCTTAATCACAGTAATTATTTATTTGAAGATTATCTTGCCAACTGCAGACCAAAAAATTCTCTGTTAGTGGACACTGTTATAATTAAATGACTGAATAATACATTCAGAATAAAAGGTTGTAACATTTCATTTTTCCACTTTTCATTTCATACTGTTTGCCAAGCAATCTGAACACAAAAAACCTATTTTGCTGATTTCAACTTGTAGATTGTAACATACAAATCATTTAAATTCCTATTTTCTATTTCAACAAATCTGGGATTTTTCTGGGCAGTCTGCAGCAGTACTTCAAATAAATCATAATCAGGTTGAGTATACGAGTATAAAATATTTTCTTCATTTGTTTTTGTTCAGATATATACTTGTTTTCCATAGTGATTACCGTAGAGTGAGAAGTGAGGTACAAACAGATATATCTGCTTCCAGCAATGTCATACTTAAGCCGCGTATCTATTTCGCGAGGCTGCTGCGCGCGGCTTCTCTCGCGCGGCAAAAATGCTTTTTGGCTCGCGCGGCATAAGCTCATATTTTATTTTACGAAAACATCGGTGGTGGGTAAAAGAAATATATCGAAAAAGAGCACAGTGTGGAAACAAGCAATTAATGCAAGATATCAAATTTGAAGCTGTAGAGGAAACAATAAGAAAGTTTACTCGAATGTCCCAAAATAATTTCGACCCCATAAGTTCCTTGATTGACCCACGAATAAGAAAAATGACGACTCACTTTCGAAAAGCTATCTCAGTGCAAGAAAACTTGCTGTAACACTGAGATTTTTAGCCACTATGTAAAGGTGAGTTAGTAAAAAATATTTGTATATTCTACAACATTTATTTCTGAAACACATGTGAAAAATCATAAAAAAATTAGTTAATAGTCAAAGAAGAGATTAGTAACAGGAGCCCATTTTCACCTTGTTCAAATTCTTGGGGATTTTCATCCTGTCTAGCAGGTGATGATGCCGGAGTTGGAGTAGTACTGGTTGTATACGCCGGAGATGATATTTCACTAATAATATGCCCTTGATAGGTGGAGCTAGGAGGTATATATGAATATGAATATTTTTCCATGTCGGCTTCAAATATTACATGATTGATTGCATATTTCACATGAGCTAAAGTTCGTAAGTCATATTTGCGTACTTCATTTCCAATATGTTGACCGTAGATAGCATACGGATCATTGGTATTGTTTGTAGCAGACTTGAGAATACTAAATTCTTCTTGCACCATTGGAGATGATTCACTAACTAAAGTATTACGTTGATTTTTGGTGCGTCTTGGTTGACTTTTTGATGTGGATGGCCGTTTAGTGCCAATTTCTTCTTTGTCTTGGTTTGCAAGGGTAGCCTGTTCCTTATCCGTATTTTCCTCTTCAGGTTTTTGAGTTTCTGTGTTCTCACCTTGCGTTGCTTCGTCCTAAAATCATAATGTTGTATATAATTTTACAGTAAAAAATATTGAGTAAAAATTATGTATAAATAGCCCAGCAGTTTGAGAAAAAATGGAATTTTCCTCATGTTATAGGAGCCATTGATGGAAAGCATATAATGATTCAAGACCTCATAAATAGTGGAGCAGAATTCTACAATTACAAACATTTCTTTAGCATCGTTTTGTTTGCGCTTGTTGATGCGGATTATAATTTCCTTTGCGTAGATGTGGGCTGTCAAGGACGTATATCCGACGGTGGCGTTTTTAAAAATATTAGCCTGCATAAAAAACTTCAAGAAAATGCAATGCACATTCCATCGCCCTCAATACTTCAACCACCATATAGTCTGGAAATTCCTTATTACGTCCTAGGAGACAAGGAATTTTCATTGAATAATTATAATATGAAGCCTTTTGAAGGGACTCCACAAAAAGGAACCGTTGAAAGAATGGAAAATGCGTTTGGTATCTTAAGTTCTACTTTTAGAGTTCTAAGGAAACTATTGCTTCTTGAACCCGAAAAGTCAAAAACAGATGTTTCGGCTACCATATATCTTTATAATTTTTTACGAATATTAAGTGATATTGTTGATATCGAGGGAACAGATGGTCAAATAATTCAAAGAACATGGCAAACTGAGCAAAATCAATCATCGTTTTTTCCGGTCCGCATTATACCACGACGTGCAGGAAACTATGCCAAAAGCATACGTTTACACATTGCTAGACATTTTGTTACAAATAATATAATTCCATGGCAACACAAATACTAAATATTTAAAATACCACAAAATATAATATACTTACGATAGACATTGTATCTGAAGTTTCATTCCGTATATTTTTATCAGCCATGAAACTGCAAACCATTCTGAAACATAGATACTGTCTCCGCCTACAATAAATAAAACTTAATTAAAAACTAAGAAAGTGTATCAATAAAATTACCATACCTGAGCCTGTCAGATAACTTTTTATATCCTAGATTTCTCTCTTCGGTAGCTAGCTAAAAGGTTGGTCATCTTCTTTTTTAACAGATCAACAGATATATACATTAAAACGGAGATTTCTTGCTAGGCATCCTCTCTAAGATTTTTGTTGTGGTAATTTACATTTTTTGCATTCCATAGCAACTCTTTACTTGTATAAAGTTGAATGCGCTCACTGAATTCAGACAGAACAATACTACGCCAAAGTCGACAGTAAACTAAAACACCATACTTTGGACCACACTTCGCGCGGCAATAACAACAAACATCCTTTGCCGCGGTTCAAAAGACCGACAAAAATCGGCTCGCCTCGAACTTCGTTTGACCGCGGCAGAATTCACTTCGCCTCGCGTAACAGTTTGGTATCCATTTTCCCCGGCAACGACAACGAACATGGCGCGCGCGGCAGCCTCGCGAAATGGATACACGGCTTTAGAATCGGTGGGCGCCCTCTGTGTTTATGCTGAAAGGGACGGATGCAACAAGTGGTAGCGTTGCCTGAACTCTGAATCGATACCAATTCTAAGTGTGGAGGGTACATTTTTGAGAGTCTGTGTCTGGCTTCGCCTGAGAACACACACTCGTGATTTGAATAGAAATTTAGAAATTTTTGAGAATAAGCGAAATTCTTTCAAAGTTCTGCCAGGTAAAATCATGAAAACAAAAACAACTAAAAACATAAAAACGGGAAATGAATTGAACATAACGAGGACATTGGAAAACATTGAAAACTCGTTAGAACCAACGAAGTCAACGAGATCGGCTTTGACGTGTATGGCTACACTATACGTCAAGCTACTGCTAGAGACTACTGGAGCCCCGGATCTCAACAATGAGAGGAGTCTGGTTAGAGGAGTGTTAAGCAGAAGCCTTGAGTTTCCTTGATTGGTACTGGAAATAGAATTTCGAAAAGGAGTTGTCAGTGGAATTTTTTCCCAACACCAAACTGTTATAACACGTATCGGGGTGTTAAAATAACGCTTTGGTATTGGGAAAGAACTTCAGTAATATTCATTACTACTCCGAAGGTTCCTAAAAGTGCATCACAAGAAGTTGTTAGGTTGAGTGCAATAAACTCTAGGGTGAGGCACAGTATTTTGACAAAATGGTATTTTGTATTTTGTTATTTTTTCCATTGAAGCAAACATTGGAAAGTGTAGAGAGTTTCAGAACTTTGGCACTCTGATTTCTTCATGAAGTGACAATATTGACTAGGGATTATTGTTCTTCAATCATT
Source organism: Leptinotarsa decemlineata (assembly GCF_000500325.1). NCBI lineage: Eukaryota > Metazoa > Arthropoda > Insecta > Coleoptera > Chrysomelidae > Leptinotarsa > Leptinotarsa decemlineata. Next base: position 174,269 of record NW_019291027.1, read on the forward strand.
TTAAAGTTGGGGATGCAAAAACCTTATTAAAACTCTCGAGTGAACTGTATTTCTTGTTTTATTGGAATATTTGAAGTGTCTCATATCCCATCGCAACCAAGTTGATCTAGAGTGACGAGTGTTGCAAATGGGTACAGTATTTCTGTAAATTTCTGTAGATGGCGTCCGAATAGGAGTTTTCAATTCGATAACACTTTCCAGTACTTAAAATTGAATGTCTCTGAAAACTAATCAATCACTGATCTGCGCCTTTGCCTCCGCAAAACAAGAGCTAGTCACTCCAACTAGGCACGAATACTACTTTTTTGCTCTAAACCAAGAAAAGAGTAAGGATACGGTAATAAGGTAAATCTGGACCATCGACATATCCCTATGGACATGTCCAAGGATTTGTGCCAAAACTTGGGGTCTGGGTCCCAAACGAATCCATTGGTTTTAAGAATGACCGTCAGTGGTCATTCTAGATCTACCTCCTCTCCACATTTTTCTGGAGAGAGAGGCTAGATGGACTGCATACAGACTTGCAGAAATCAATTTAATGCAGAGTACAACAGATTGCTGGCTGACACTGGAAGTCACAGCGTTCTGGAAATGACCTCTGACTTCATGACCCAACTGTCAACTACGAACTGTCAACATTTCTACTCTGGAACAGTACTGTTTTCGAGTAGAGATGATTGGATCCTCCGGGAGAAAGAAATATTGAGAGCAGATAGTTGTTGGTTCACAGATGGATCAAAAACACCTTCAGGTTCTGGTGCAGGTGTTTTCAGTCCCAGACCCAGGACAGATATATCAACTTGCCTAGGAATCTATGCTACTGTATTTCAAGCGGAAATTTACGCTACTGAATTGTGTGCGGAGAGATTGAAAGAATCCAACCTCACATAAGTCAATGAAAATATTCTCGGACAATCAAGCGGCGTTGAAAGCTACTGTCAGTCAGATTTGGTAGCAAATTGCCAAAAACGACTCTCCTCGATGAGAAGACATTACAGATTGTCTCTGGTCTGGATTACTGGCCATACTGGCCTGGATGGCAATGAGGCTGCTGCAAGCAGCTCCATCGGACCAAAACCTGTTACTGGTATCGCTTTAGGCTGTGCCAATTAAACATCGAACACCTGGATGGCAAGAAGATTTATGGACTTTTGGCAGTATCTCCTAGGATGGGCTCACTTCAAGGCGTTCATTGACCCTTCGAAGCTTGATACCAAACAGTTGTTGGACTACAGTAGGGATGAACTACGATGTTTAACAGGCCTCCCCGCTGGTGATCGGAGCAGGTTTTCAGAGTTTGGCGGGCAGTACTCTTACCATCCGACCTGAAAGACCCCTCACCATACAAACTAATCAGTTTCGTCAAGAAGCTGGGTTTATTTGGTCGATTGTGAGCCACAATAAACCCTTGTGGGTTGTGGTGGTGGGTCAAATAGACCCACTTACTTTTGACCTAACCTAACCTAACCTCTGGCGAAGAATGCATAAAAAACAAGCACTTTTCACCAGAAATGCAATTCCCTTGTCGACCCGCGTTTCATCAACCAAGTTGTCGTTTCTAGAGTTGCTTGATTTCTTCAGATTTTAACAGCCTTTAATTTGATATAAAAAGTACAGCTTTTGATATAAATGATATATCAATAATCATGTTGGTGGACTGCAGTAGAGAAAGAAATCAGTTTCCTGACTCATAGAAAATTTCGAGAGGACGATATCTATTTGAGATAGAACAACTAATAGATCCAGCAGACCTTCGTGTAATAACTATATGCCTGTTCAATGTAATGAAAAAATCATGTATTCCCAGATTTCAGAATATGCTTAAATCAGTTCAATAATTTTCTTTAGTCAAACTAGATTCCAGAACAAAATCAATATATCTGATTCCCTCACTCAGGTTCTGGAAACTGGTTATCTTGATAAAGAAAAACATGAGTGTGTTAACATTTTCAGATTTTCCGAAGGCATTCAATACTATCAATCATCGGTTTACTATCAATTCTATCATACTATCTATCGGTTTTGCTGATAGTTCGCTTTCAATGATTAGATCGTATTCAAGGAATCGAATACAGAAGACGATTTCAAACGCAAGGAACTCTGACTACGTTGAAATTGAAGCGGGATTGCCACAAGGTGGTATTCTCGGTCCCTTGTTTTTTTATTCATACCAGCTGCTATTTCAAAATCTGGGGATCGCCAAATTGTTTTTCATACAAAAATATGCTATATGGGGAGGAATACCATTGAGACGAGATGACGAAAGAATTCATGGCTCTGTTTTCTGTCTGTGGCAACTTAATAAAGACGCTACACAGAGCTATTTTTTGAAATTTCTGAAGAACAAAATCTATATTACTACTAATAGATCCATTATCTAGATACCAACAATTAGAATTGGTGTTGACACACTTTGTCAGTTTATTAAAAGATAGGTAGAAAAGAGCGGGACCTAGAGGATTACCTTATTGTACATCTCTTTGAGATAACCTTGGTTCATAAAAGGAAAAATGTGGGGGATGATAGGCGTTCCTATAATCTAGGTCAACAAAAATTTGGGAAGGTGGACTGGGATGCTTATTTAAAAAGAGACGGGCAGCACGATCAACTGCTCCACACCCCCCTGGAGTTCCAGATCCAAATTAAACAGGACGAAAAAAATTTCCTGAAAAATTAAAAGAATGCATACTCATTAATTTTGCTACAAAACGACAGAAATTGTTACTAAAAGCAATGATGCGAATGCCACAACTTTCTTTCAATGGTATCAGAGGCCCTGTACAAAATTGGACAGATTTTAGAATTCAATCGACCGCTCAGCAAAAAGTTACACAGTGATGTCAAAAAAAACAGAAGCTTTCCACCTGCTTTACAATGAAAACTTTTTTATATCGAGTCTTGTAAATGAAAAGGTCTGAGAAAGTCTATTACTCCTGCTTAACTTGTGGGAAATGATCTGATCGCTTTCAAAATAGTTTTGTGTCAACTTGAAGTGTAGTACAGTTTGTGTCAGGTATTTGTTCTTGACATCAGCAGGATGTAAGTATAGCAGAAAGTTCAGAAATCTGCAAAACTCTCCGTTGGAGTGCCAGAATGTAGATTGCCGATCAGGATCGCCATCCCAAATTTTATTCAATATAGATTTTGAAAATTTTGTTTTTTATGTGATTCCTTGGATTCGAGAATGAACATTTCTGTACAGCTGTTGAAATTTTTATTCTTGATAAGTGGAGTGAGCGACATTCTACGATTTTATTTATGTGGGGATGTAGTTTGTATAGTCTATCATTGATGCTTGTGTAGAACTTGCACCAGAATTGGTGCCTACGGAAAACGCCTACTGCCTACTGCCTACTGAAATTAATGAACTTTTGAAGAATTGATTTTCAAACCTCTTGTAGTAGAGCGTTCTTTCCTTTGGTATGCTTTCTTGATTTGCACGCCGCGACTACGACAAAGGCGCGACTACGCCTTTTATATGTTTTGCACAACCATTGCTCGTCCGTCCTCTATCCAATTTTCATCACATTTCTCCAATGGTTTTGACAGCCTCAGTCAACCTCTCAAAAAATATGTGTGCTATATGTCCTGTTTGGTAGTAGGAATTTGCATTTCTCACTATCAAGAGGAAAATGGAGAAACACATATTCTGGAATTGAAGCAAAATTGGTTTTTAATGGAGTGCAAACGTTTTACATTTCATTTGTCTTCAAATTTTTCTTATGAAAATAAATGTATTTCAAAGGCACATAACATACGAGTTTATGTAATTCTGCTGAATAGTGATATATTGTCTAACACAAGATGACATTTACAATTAGCCCATTGGCCCACTGACTATTGTAATATTATACGAGTCAGGCAATAAAAACAATAAAGCATGACTCGGTAATTACCTCCTTGATTACAAATAAAAATATCTCAAACTAAATAATTAATAACTTCTGAAAAATTGTTCAAAAATGATGAACAAAAGCTTTTAATTAGAAATCTTGTTCCGTAATCAACCTGTGGAAAACGTTAACCGAAAAAACACCGAGAACAATTGTAAAATTTAATTAGACGACATCCGTCATCCGAACTTTCGAGTTGAACAAAATGTACCGTAACTGAAATAAACGGTTTCATCCCCCATAAAAAAACTTCATAAAGTAAGTCGAGTATACGTTCAACAGACGTCTCCTGAGACATCTAGCGGTAGAGCAGTTACCATGGCGATACGCAGAGACATTCGCTTGTTTTAATCAAGGCTGTCATGGCAACCGAGATCCCGCCATTGGACAATTCATTTTGTAATTACGTTGACGACACCCTAGGCGGCCATTTTGAAATGAACACAAGCGCCCAGCGCTAAAGACGTCTCCTTTTTACCGGAAACCCGGCGAAGACGCAGGCGACCGGATGTACACGAGCTCCAGGAAGCGGCTAACTAATACAATTAACGAGAGACAAGTGAAACTTTGCTATCGTAACTCGTCCGTGTGGGAGCGCGACGAACGACGCTCACTTGTCTCCTTCTCTTCTTCCACCCCCGGCACACGCTGATGGAAAACCTCGATGCTCCCAGGTTGATTAAAACAGATTGAATGTTTCAAGTTTATGCGGTTACTTTATTATAGTTTCATTAGATACTTCGAGAGTTTTCCGCTCTTTTGTCTATTCGCGTTACGGTGTCTTAAGCGAACTTTCTTTATTAACGGCGAGAAAAGTTTTGCGTTCTACGAGTTATACTGTCTCGATAGTTTTTAATTAACTAGGAGTTTCTGAGTAATTTGAGCGAAAAAGTTCTTAATGGGGTTCTTTGATTCATTGATATTTCTCTTCGCTACTTTTGTTTTTCCTGCCAAAGTGGATGAAGTTTGAGGTTAAGAACTGGTGTCCATTTGAAATTCAAAAGTGAGGAAACTGATGAAGAAAATTGAAAATTTAACAATCGGGTCCACTTAAACGTTGCCTACTTGCCAAAACCAAGCGTCTGCCAATTTGTATGCTCAGTGACCTCAGTGAAGGAGAGAATATACACCTGCTACAATGGGAATAGGAGACCCCAACATTGAGATTGTTTGTAACTATGACGTGGGATTCTAGAGATTTCGAAAAGTCAAGCTGCAAACAAGGATTGAATGATTTCAGAAACAGCATCAGTTTGGACAGATGATGATGTTTTTTAGCGACAGAACAGAAAATAAATGAGTTAATTGATGATGAAGTGTAGTAACAATGTTACCTAAATTGGATACGGGCAGGTACCATTTATTCTTTAGGAAACCACACCAAGACGTAAAATTGGTAACTGCAGCGGGTGCAGTTTATATGGTGAATACCCTGGTGAGTAATTATGACAAATGAACGGCGAACGGACAGTTAATAGAGCTCTTGGAGTTATTATGTCGAGAGCAATGAAGAAAACGAAGAAACAAAGGAAAGAAGGCCAAGCAAAAACGCAAGAAAAGACTGAAGGAACAAGAGCGCAAAATGAAATGACCAGAACAACAAAAACGCAAAAGTGAAGAACAATAAGAAACTTTGTTGAAACAATCAGCAAAACAAGAAAAACTAACCAATCAAAACAACCAATAGTTTTATTGGCAACAACAAAGATATCACAGATGAACACTGAAGCCATGACATTTGAGCGTCAGTCATAGTGGATCATGTACCATTGACAACTCAATGCAATATGTACAATAATATCTGAATTAGGTATGCCAACTCAGAAATCCATACCAACAACCGCAGGTTACTTTGCAGGAATATGGGGTAGATATTGAAACATTAATGTATTCTCAAATTATAAAGATTTGTAGAGCAGATTTGAGTTCAGATCTTCATCAGAGAGTTGAATTATACAGAGATGAAGCATATTCTGAGATTATGTCGACTTCTACCGATGCACACTATGTGAGTATTTTGAGGCTGTGAAAGTTGTTTCCGGAAAAATTGAAATGCAGTTGTAAAAGTTAAGTTTGTTCGAAGAAGTAACATTGAGAGAGAAAATCAAACCCTCTCTGAATTGGGTGAGTGTAAGATGAAAATTTCTAGGAAAAAGTTCTGCTACAACTGTGAAAAGTTAGAGCATCTGCAGAGTTGGAGAGGAGCAAGGTCTCACTACCCACGAAGAAGAGATCCATTGAATAAATAGTAGTCGTAGGATGATTTTGAATCCAAGCAATGCAGAAGAAATGACAGTAGAGAAAAGTCGACAACGTAGAGAAGGTAGAGAAATGAGATGAAGAACCCCTAAATGGTAATGGAAGAAGTGGTGTTGAAGCTGTAACCATAAAAGAAAAATTCTCCATTGGATATGTACAGAAATCGGAAATTGTCAAGACGTACTGGGTCTAGTGAATCTGTATTATTATTATTATTCATAATTTTTTACACCAGAGGGTAAGCTGGTCAGGTAAGCTGGTCGAAGCTCACATTCGGAAAGGTGCGCCAGCATTATTAACCATTGACCATTCCCCACACCGTGAGGAGAGTGATCATCGAGTCCAAGAAGCATGTTCCCTAAGCAGACACGATGAAATTAAAATAATAGCATTCTGCATTTGTCCGGCCAAGATTTCTGCCTTCATGTGGCAAGCCAGCATAATTTTGAGATGTCACCAAGGACTCCAATGATCAGAACAACCATATCAATACAGTGGTCTGGATGTATTCTGCAGACTTCGAAGTGAAAATATCGATCCTTCATCCGTCTTTCCTCCTCTTTTCGGACGATATTCGTCTCGCCAGGATCTGAAAACTCCACGACGAATATCGACTTGCTCTGTTGGTAAAAAAACCACATCATTTTCATCAACTCATAAGAGTCTGAGGGTGGAGAATTAATAGTTGCAATGAATTCAGCATTTCTCATTTTCCATAATGGACTCAATATCTCCCAGAACGTAGGCAACACCGGTGTTTCGTCAATACCGTAAGAGGCTATAGTGGGTATTGAAGCACTCTTAGATCCACATTATGTCGATAAATATAGGCTGACACTGCTTATGCGGGACATGCTGAGGGAAAGTGCAAAAACGTATATATCCATCACGCGACTGCAGTAGACTGAGGTGTTATAGACACCATTCTGGCAGACCATGATGAAGACCACAGTCCACTTGACTTCGACTTCGAAGCGAAAATCAGGTATTTTGATGAGTAGCGGTCTTCAATTTTGTTGTGTGTCTTCTATTGAGATGGACTGTTGCACATTTGTCCATTCCGAAATTCATATGGATAGCATGCGTGTACTATTTCACCACCCTCAAGGACTGATAGAGATCCTTTTCTCCAGTGGCATTAAGTTCAAAAAGTGTTACGTATGATGGCAATAGTGATATGCAGAAAAGAAGGAAACTGAGGGAAAATACACCACTTCTGAAAGTGACTCACCCTATTTGGACAGCGCAAGGCATCTGAGCAAATGCAAGATGAGCACATGCGGTGTTGTATCAAATGCTTTGTGGTGATCGATCCAGGCTATAGATATAACCGTTCGAATACCCAACTACTTTGAGTATTCGTGTGTATAAGTTGGTCGTTAAGAACTTATAACATAAATTATATGTTATCGGAATGTAATTCTTAGGAACCGATAAATATCCGTATTCGGGGATGAGAACGGTCCGATCTTCTACAAACCAATCCAGAATCAGCTGCTCTCCGTCCAGTCATGAGTTTAAAACTCTGGCCAGCTCTGGATTCTTTCACAGCGTGCCGAATCTAAAATAAACCACCAAATAAAACTGAAGATGTTCCATAAGCGTGCTTTGGAATTTTTCCCAAATATTTTTACTTAAAATAGGACGAATTGACAAATTTATTTGGATTTGAGGAATCTCCAACAGTGAAAGAAATTATTTTATCAATATATTTTTGGAAAATATTCAGATTCAAAAAGTCTACAATTTGAACTGTATTAGACTTTGAATTCGAATAACTTATCACAAACGCCAGTGACTCTCGTGATTTCATTATGAACATTCACAAGTAATTTATTATTAATTATAGTACTAACAGTTAGTATGATCACGTCTGAATGTTCTACAGTATATTGAAACACGTGTTGCGGTTTTGGAAACTATTTAATGAAAATTTCACAATAATGTGATCTTTGAATACGTCATGGATTTTCGAATATGGGCCAATTCCTACTTAAAAAAAGTCTCATGATTCTTATCGCTGGATTTGGCTATTTTTGTAAATCCATTTGCCACAGATGGTTGTGGTTGTGAACAGATCGAACTTGGCTTCACTGATCATTTCACTGCACATTAGATTGTATACATTGAAGTAGTAGAGAAAAAATAAAGTTGAGTCTAAAATTTTTTGAACGTGAATTTGTGGTGTAAAAGAGAGAGAGAAAATATATAATAATTATTCAACTTTTTCAGTCGATTGGATCGTCAATCTCTGCGAATTTCGGCATCCTGATATGCAGTGCTTGGAAGATGTGCAGAGATGTTGGATTAGATTATATTTATTTGGAAAAACGGTCATGAAGAGTTTATTCAAAAACAAAATTTATTCCCAAATTGAAGATATCTTGAAATACATAGTTGCAGGTGTATTGAGGTGAACCTTTAAGCTACAGCAACTATAATCTGCAGTGTATTCCTGACACAGATGAATGTCTATCTGGAGAGTCAAAAGTGTTAAATCAGTCATATACTTACCGTGATGTTATAAAATGTTTTGTTGTTGGTGAAGAATTGCATACGCAGCCGAAGTTTGATCATCCAAATGGAAGCAGTTGAGCAATCTATGGTTCAGTTCATTCGTAGACAATCTAATTCTATGGAAAACCCCAGTGTGTTTTCCAGAGATCATACCATGAGAATGCATCTTCCAAAAAAAAGAATGAATACATTTTCAGTAAGACAGTTTAATGAACCTTCAGTTTAGAACATAAATGCAAGTTTATTGATACATTTTCCAAGTACAACAGCATTGGGACTTCCACGGGCAGTTGCATTCATGATTCAGACCAACATCACTGATGGGACCTATTGTGAATCGAATCACTGTTGTCTGGTATTGGATCACGAATGCTTTGTGTTTGGTTTTCATATATTTGTAAGTCACTTCAAATAGAAATGAGCTGGAACACCCAAATAGAGATTTTAATGTTTGTATAATGTTCAGAGTTTTTCCAAAAGACTACCAAATTCTACATCTTGGTCAGAAATCAATACTGGGTCGTGTATTACTGATTGAGATCTTTGTTCATTGCCAAAGCTTCGTATTTGCATATTTGCTCATCATTGATGATATTTGAGTATTTTAACCATATCATAATGAGGACGAAAAAAATTACCAAATTGAGATATTCTGGCAGTCTAATTTATTCAAAAAAATATTGGTGGTAAGAGAAACAATGTCACAGATCATGCAAACGACAAATTTTTCTGGATTTTTCACATATA
>NW_019291028.1:0-40843 GCF_000500325.1 Leptinotarsa decemlineata
TCCACTGGGCTGAATCACCGACAATTCCGCGAGTTTATTCAACAGATTAGAGAAAATGATTTACCATATCATACTGCCGTACGCTGGCTTAGTTGCAGAAGAGTCCTTAAGCGCTTTTTTGAACTTCGAGCAGAGATCGAAATTTTTTTGAAATTCAAAAAATAGTGAATGGATGTGGAAGTTTGCCTTCTATGTCGATTTCACAAATCATATGAACGAACTGAATTTGAGATTGCAAGGAGAAAATCAGCTTTCACCTGATTTATACACCAATATCAAATCCTTCAGGCAGAAAATAGTACTATTTCAATCGCAATTACGTAAAAAATATTTCACACATTTTGAAACATGTGAAATATTCAGCCACACTACAGATACTAAATTTCCTGTCAATTTTGCAATCGAAACTTTGAGTGCTTTGAAGATAAATTTTGATACTCGATTTTCAGATTTTGATGTCATTGCGAATGAAATTAACCTTTTTCAAAATCCTTTTGATTCTGACATTGAAACCCTGACTCCGGAAGTCCAAATGGAAATTATTGATTACCGGTGCAGTGATATGGTCAAGAACAAATATCAAAATTCATCTTTGTTGGAATTTTATAAGAGTCTTCCATTGGAACAATTTGATAATTTGCACAAATTTGCTCGTGGGTTGTTTTCTGTTTTTGGTACTACTTACTTGTGTGAGAAAACGTTTCCCAAGATGAAGTACACTGAGAATGTTTACAGATCTCAATTAACCGATGAGCATCTCAAATCTTTTTTGATAATTGGTACAATTACAACTAGGAAATATTGTTGGTGGAAAATCACAATTACATAAATCTCACTAGTTTTTTTTGTTTTACTGTGATTCATTTCAATTATTTGTTAGTTATTAATATGCTTAAACTTAGATACTTGAGTTAGGTTTTCTTCGTCATCATTTCTGTTGTTAAGTTTTACCTTGCAAGTAAATAGAACCGAGTAATTATCATTCTGTGTTTTCTTCTTCAACTTATCACAGCAATAGTAACAACAATTAGGTAATCATTGGCTGTCGCGGGCCAGATTGATGACACTGGCGGGCCGGATTTGGCACGCGGGCCGTAGTTTGGAGACCCCTGGTCTATTCGATCGAAGGCTTTTTGAAAGTCTAAATAAACAACATCAACTTTTTTCGCTTGTCCAGGTACTTACACAGATATTAATTTAAACATGTAACATGCATAAAAAACTACTTTTGTTATTTCCAAAACAATGGATCAAAAACAATTTCTTCTTTTGATTTTACACTGCTTCTTTATGAGAAAAAACATACCGTTCAAGCGAAGCACTTAATAAGTGACATAAGAACTCAGCTCCATCAAAAACAACAATCAAACGTTGGTTTGCTGACCCCAAACCTGGTCGTAGAGACATCCGCAGAGACATCATGTAGAACACAGTAGACATCCAAATGAGACACTAACAGGAGAAAAGATAAAAGAAATAGAGAAAATTTAAGTTGTGTGAGTTAGCTGACATTGTGAGGATATCAAAATAGCGTACTGGCTTTATATTACATGAGCATTTGACTATGAGAGAGCCCTGTTCAAAGTGGGTGCAGCGCAAGCTCACTGTTGACCAAAAACAAGGACGTCTTGATGATTCTGGGCCACGTTTAAACATAACAAACTGGAATTTTTGCGTCTATATATGACAATGGATGAAACATGGATTCATCACTTCACTCCCGAATCAAAACAATCGGCACCTGAGTGGAGAGCAACTGGCGAACCTCGAACCTTGAAAATGTTATGGCCTAGGTTTGTTCTGATGTACGTGGTGTAATATCCATCGACTATCTGAGTGGAGAGCAACTGGCGAACCTCGTTTAAAGCGCCCGAAAGCACAACAATCTATTGGAAATGTTATGGCCTAGGTTTGTTCTGATGTACGTGGTGTAATATTCATCGACTATCTGAAAAAGGGAAACACCACCAACAGTGAATATTATAAGCGTTATTTAGAGCGTTTGAAGGCCGAAGTTGCAAAGAAACGACCGCATATGGCAAAGAAAAAAAATTGTTTCATCACACTACATGCATTGGGCTTCTAATTGCTTCCTCATCCACTTTATTCTCCAGATTTGGTCTCCAAAGACTTTTCTTCGTTCTCAGATCTCAAAAAAAATTTTACCGTTGAGAAATTTTGCTCTAATGTAGAGGTTATTGCTGAAATTGATGCCTACTTTGAGGCAAAAAATGAATCGTTCTACAAAAGTGGCATTGGAATGTTAGAGCGGCGCTGGAATGATTGTGTGGCTCTTAATACATNTACTTTTATCATCAACGCTGTTGTTTTCCAAGGAACCATATTGTCTCTCACCCTCTTTTTATTGTAAATCAACGACTAATTGGGAAAAATCAAGAATCCAATATATTGCTTTGCTGAAGACAGAAGCCTTGTCTCCACATACCATTTGTATTCCAGGACATCGGTTGTGGATGCACATCTTCACCAGCAGCAGAAGGTTGCATATCTCAATAAGGATCTAGAGAATACATTCGAACTGAAGTGGGAGTCACCACGTTCAATTCAATTATTGAGGTACTGTATCATTATAGGGGGTGGTCTTAGTAAAACATTATTACACGGTCTAGAGGTTGTGCAAAATACCATAAAAAACAATGTTTAAGGTACTCAACTGAATACCTTTACAATGAAACTGGCATATTTGATGTAAGAAAACTCTATACCTTTCAATGCCTAATACGGATGCAAAATACCTCCATTACCCAGATAAGTCATACTTACAACACACGTACTAAATCTGAGCAGAAAACGAATGTTTCCCTCTGTAGACTAATACACACACACAGAATATATATCCGGAAGGAGTGAAATTCCACGAGCCTCCCTGAAATGGTAGACACGACAACACCGAAATTATTTAAGAAATTTGTCCTCAACCACGCTAGTTAGTGGCGTATCTGGCATCGAATTTTTTATAAAATGGACATCAGTTCTCAAGGTAGACCATCGAACAACGACATAGCAGGCAGTGAACGATCTGTTGAAAAAAATTGTTTTCCCGTTAATCAGCTGTCGCCCCCATACGAACGACAACTCTCAGAAGTTGAGAAACTTGTGCGAGCTGAGGACTAACGACGTCTCATCTTTTAACGTGTGATTCCTAACACGGGAGATGGAGATATAGATGAAGCCAAATTTACCGGATGAGGTTGAATCGATTTAATTTAACATCAACGGGGTATTATCATCTGAATCTGACCCTCCTTGATCTTTTTCCTTATTTTAGTTTTTTCTGCTCCATGTTCGTTCACTGAAGCCTCGCACCGTTGCTACAATTTTCCTCTGTCCACCTGCACGCCATTTCAATTGAACTATAAAATTGTATATACATGTTGTCCCAGTATCTCATAAATTAACCGTTACAATGGATGAAACATGGATCCCCATTATTCTACTTCGAAATATTCTTGCATGAATGTTTATTGACACAAACGCAAGAATAACCCTTTACTTATTATTTCAACGCAAGTTTTACGAAAAAAAGCTATTATTAACAATATTCTATACCAATTGAAATAGGTTATGTTCACAAATTATGAGGTAACATAGAACTATCACGTAACACACCCATTCCAACGTATAGAAAACATAATCAACATGGAATAATATGGTTATGTTGAACCGATGTTCTTGCAGTTTGTGAGTTGCTAGCCCCATGAAGAATGAAATCTAGTTGAGATTCAATCTAATACAGTGAAGAATATTGCGACGTTGTAACACTAGTGTAGTAACAATACACACAGTACGTTGCTTATCGAATCCAAAGCGAAGGTTCACCATGAAAAATGAGAAATAAAACTTTTTATGAATTTCACTAGTTCGGACTTCCATTGTCTATTATATAAAATGATTTGAAATCCCTGAAACAAGTAAAAAAGAATAATTAAAAAAAGAATAGTTGAAAATAACAATTATATTAAGCAACAATAAACCTGAAAAGAAATGATAGTAATCTACCGCGGTCGTAAACGAAACACCAGTCATCAGAACCTGCGAAACACGGTAAAAAATCCTGGAAAATGGCTTTGACACTGTTTCTAGTAATCAACACGTCAACCAAGCCCATCAGACTGTACTTTCTGATTGATTAATGAACTGTTATGTAGATTTCATTCGAAATGAATCCCAAAAATCTCAAATCAGCACTTATCTGTTGAAGATGAAAACTTGTTGGTTAAATATATATAGATAACTATTTAGCGTTCTGGAATCGATATACGTAATTATCATCCAATTCATTTCACAGGGAAAATCGTATATGACATAATCCCAACATATCCTCATTCATCATAATCAAATGATGATGATTAGCTATCCTCATTATTCCAACATATAGCACTTGTCGTTATTATGGTTTTCCCCACGGAGATTGCAGCATGTGCGAGTGCCCGGAGTTATCGTCAATAAGGTAGTGTGTATTCGGCGAGTCTTGGCCAACACCTGCCGATATAAAGGAGATGTCTCCCAGCGACCTGTCCACCTTCCTGGAAAGGACAGGATGGACGATGACCTAGGAGGACAACTCCTCGGGAGGATTACAATGGGTCACATGTGGCCTAAGTGCGTGGGCTTACACTCACCCTCCCTACACTACAGATACAGAGATACTTCAAACGAGCAAATGTTCAAAATCTTTTTCCTGAATTCCTTGACAGTAATACAGTTCATTTTCGAACTGACATTCTTGAATGTTTCTGGGCTAATGCTAGTACTAGTTTCGGTAATTCTGTCTAAGTTCCTGCATTGTCCCTGGTTACGTAACAAACTTTTCATTGAATATAGCTCCGAAAGAAAAAAATCGATAGTATTCAAATCCGATGAACGGGCAGGTCATTTTAAAAGATCGCGCTTTCCAATCCTCATGCCTGGTATTATCTGATATAACCAATCCCTTGCAGGTACTAATGATAACTTTTCTACCAGTTTGATTGTACCTTGAAACATCGACTAGTCAGGACCGTCGTTTGATATACCGTGAGTTTGAGCTTCTCCGGCCAATATATGTCAAGAAAATATGGGATTGATAGCAAAACACCATGTAGTGCGACAAGAATTTAAAGCCGGTGTGGATGTTCCAAGGTGACTAGATTACTTCAACCAACAAACAATTCTGTATATAGGGGAGATCCGTGTACCTTGGGACTCCGTGTACCTCGGGAAAACTTCATAATCATTACAAAATTCATCCCGAGAATTGCCTCAAGCAACATCTAGTGGTCATTCAAAACAACAATTCGATTGTAATCAACAAACTCGGCCATTTAGATACGTCACGTCATTGAGGTGCGTTGTCAAATTTTTCGCGTGCGTTTTTTTCTTCATATGCGTAATAATTGTAGTGTTTCCTGAAAATTTTCAAAGTAAGTAATCTGATATGAGTATAATTAGGTGACAACTACATTTGTTATAACTTATTTAGCAGTTAAACACTGGATTTTCGATTGAAAAAACTTAACCACACTTTTTTGCAAACAAACGTACCTTGGACGGTGATATTTTTTTACTTTGGAACTGTCCCTAGGTACAAGCATTTGATATTTTCCATAGCCTACGCTAGTTCACTTATAATTATTCTTTTTACTGTTATTTCAGATGCCTCGGAGTAAAAATAACGTTACTAGACCCCAACCAATTGCCGTTAAAAAGATGATTGAAAAACGATGTTCGGTCCAAGAAGCTATGGAAGAGTTTAAGGTTTCAAAATCTTTAATAGGTCGTAAAGCTGAATAAAGAAAACGAAACTACAACTGTTATTTATATAGGATATTATATAGGATATATTTTATACTGAAGACGCTGTATTCCAAAAGGAAGAGTTATCAGGAGCCTAGTTTGAATTTCCAAGAGATAGAAAGCTATAGTTCACTACGTACCGGCTTGTTCTGCTATCAGTTGGGTCTATTGGCCAAAGTCAGTCGAACAATTCACGTGAAATTTTTTATAGAGATTCTGTTCATTCTCAACCTCGACTTTCAGAAACGACAAAAACCAAGATGAATATATCTCACTTCCATACCACCAATACACGAAGAACATTGGAAATATTTCCAAGGAACTAGGTATGAAGGTGGTATTCGAAACAAGTCATATACTATAGACCCAACTAGGAAATCGAAAAGACAACGTCCAGAATTCGGAGAAGTCTGGGATTTATGAAGTTAAATGCAGGGACTACGATGCAAAATAGTATGGGCAGAGTGAAAGATCTATCAAAATAGGATATGAGGAACACCAGAAAAATCAGTAGTCGCCCATCATGTTTTAGAACAAAACCATTCCATAGACTTCAGCTGATTGAAACCAGTTAGACAAGTCAACAACTACAGGCATCTAGATGCCTATGACAGCTTAAAAATGAGCTCAGAAAAAAATAATATTATGAATACCGATAGTGGACCAATCCCTGATAGTTCACCAAATAGCTTGTTGAGATGATATTTTCAGTTATGAGATTCATCTGACTGGTTGACTGATTGATGTTTATTTATCTGTGGATTGACAGTTATATAGTTATATAGGTATACTTATATAAGGGGGCCCTGTTAAAGGCTTATGCTCTTCATTGTTGGGTTCCTTTACAAATAATCCACCTTTAAATTATCAGAGTTTGTAGTTGCGTTATTGATTGGAGTGTTCCGGTCCACGACTGGGGTCGTTCTTGAGGGTTCGGGTTTTTGTTGGGCCAGGAAAAGTATGTCTGAGGGTGTTTCAGGTCGTGCGCTGTCGTCTATCTGATCGCCAGTGGGTGCTACTCAAAGATGTCCTGGATTTGTTCCGTCAGGTCTACCACTACTCCCAAGGTCTGGCTGGGAGGAACACGAGATTCTTTCTTGGTATCCTCCACAGGGCATCCAAGGGGTGGTGAGGGTGCTGATGGCAGCGGTGTTGTTGCTTCTCATGGCTTTCGCAGCATATCATCCTTGTAGTTCCTGAAATCTCAAGTTGAATGACAGGTTATGAATGTTTCGTAGAATTCGTGGTTGTTAGTATGCGGTGTGTTCGTCTCTGGGAAGCGTGCAGTAGATCGTGGCTTTGAAATACAAGATCGGTTTTACGAACATTTTGTATAAGTGTAAAAGGGTCCACTGTCACATTTACTGAGCTCGTTTCTCAGAGCCTTTGGGAGATTAGCTCTTTTCCGGACTTTATTCAGAGTTTCTCTAAGGTCGGTCTCCCAGATGAGGGTACTCGTGAAAGTAACCGAGTCCTGAAGTTGGAGGTTCTCTCCTAACAGTCTGAGAGGCAAGTTGTTACTACTTAGTCTGGGGCGAGTAGTGGTATTGGGATGTCTGAATAGGATGGTTTGGATTTCGGAGGGGTTTATTTTGATGCGCCACTTGTTGCACCAGTGCTCGAAGTGGTTTATCATTATTTGGGATTGTGTTTGTGAGATGCGGGTATTGGGGGCGGATGAGTAGAATATTGTATCATCGGCATATTGCAGGATTTTTTTCAGTGGAGGAGTCGTCGTGACATAGATTAAGAGACTAGTTGATAAGGGAACAGATATCTAGCAGAGGTATCTATGGTATGAATAAGGACAATATTGTATGTAGATTTAGTTTCTCTTGAAGATGATCATTTTGTGTATAAAACCCGTGTTTAGTTGTTAAAAATAACGGTTTGGTGTTGGGATGAAACTCCAGTAATATAAATCGGGTAGTTTGATTCTAACAGGCTTACTGAAGACCTTTCAACTTTCGTTTCATCGATATCACCGGACAAAATAGAATTGATCTTTTTCTGCTAACTAGCTGTCATCCCCTCGACTTCAAAAAGTACACTGAAATCGCCAACAAAATCGATTCATTATTCGCGAATTCTTGCCAATAAGATTACCTATCAGCAAAGAAATTTCCATCTTTTGCAATAACTCTCCCTTCGTGAATGACGAGAATACATACGTATCGAGTAAGGCCTGTTCCTGTCCGGCGCTGGGTACACGAGGGCACATGTCAAGGGCCATTACATGTCACGGCTCATTGCCGCCCAACACGGCTAATGGGGTGGAGGCGACACCACCGCCCACCGACGCTCTTTCATCAAAACCACATAAATTCGGCAATAGCGGGATTTAATTCAACACGTATATGCATGTAAAGTGGTCAGCGCAAGAATTGGATTAGGGTGGCCGATTCGGAGACTGATACGCTTGCCAGTGTCTATCAAATTATCGTGAAAAGTCGCGTCGCAGTGGAATAAATGGGTGTGTGATAGAGAATTCATTTGAAATGGTGATTTAGCTATTTTCTAGGACCGACACAAACTATTGAAATAAGTTATGAAAAGTGATCAAGCTGGTCTTGACTCAAAATACAATATTATCCCTGAAAACCAATATGGTTTCCAGCCTAGGGTCTCTAGCTTGGCTCCGATCGAAATATTAGTTGGGAGAATTTATCCAGGATACGCACTTTTCTCAAATATCAGAACTGAAATACAGTTCTCGTCGCGCCACTAACCAAGTTGATAAAAATCGCATCGGGAAATCAACTCATCAAAAGGACAATTGTAAGTATTCTTGGTTCTTATGTCGCACTTTGTTATCTCCAGTCTTTCAAGAAGAAAAATGTTCTCTTCTTGGTCGTTAAGAACGACCATTTGGCCGCTATCTCCAAATTTAAATAAAACACAGTTAGGTGAATTTTTTTATTCGTTTGAAAGGCTCATTGATGCCATTATGTGTGGAATGAAACAATGTTCACGGCTTCTCTCGGTGAATCGCATTCGAAACGCAACTCTGGTGCATATATCAGGCTTAATTTGACCGATGACATGGGTTATGTTGGTTTTCAGGATGGTTGTGGTATATGGCTTGTTAACAAAAACCTGCGACTGAAGAAAACCCCACATGAAAAAGTCTATCAGAGTCAAATCCCACGATCTCGGTGGGCAGTTCCCATCACCTCCTCGTGAGATTACTATGCCACCAAATCGTTTATGCAGGATACCCAATGTGGCATGAGCTGTGTAGCACGCAGCGCCGTCCTTTTGGAACCAGATGTCGCTGGTGTCCAGATCAGCCAATTCAGACCAAAAGAAGTTGGTGATCATCCACCTATAGTTTTCGCCGTTGACACTGATGGTCTGGCCAACGTTGTTCTCAAAGAAATATGGACCGATAACGCCGCCAGCCCAAAATCCATATCAAACAGTGACTTTTGAGGGATGCTTTGGACGTTCTTAGATCTCATGTGGATTGGTATCGTCCCGAATTCGACAAGTTCGTTTGTTTACGTAACCAGTGTAACCCACCAAATTTTGAACGTGCAAAGGTAAAAACTCAAAGTTCAAAATATGGAAGTTATCACTTATGTGCTTATAGGCTGCTCAGATTGTTACGGTGAGGGTGTGAGTAAGTTTCAACAAATGATTGGTAACAGTCGAAAGCAAATATAACAAAGTTGACTTGACTGGCTCATTGAGTGGGCGCCAGGTAGCAAATGAAAATTAAATAACAGATAATTACTACCGAAGAAATTTTCTATCTTGGGGAGGAGGCAGAATAAACCAGCAGGAACAATTAACAACAGGTTTCGGGTTCAATTAATAAAAAATCAATAATAAGCTAAAGGCTATAACAAATTTCAAGCTGAAGGCTATATTAACTAACAAAATTATGTAAACAACAAAAAAATATCAGCTGAAGGCTTCTAAAATTCAGAACATTTACAAATCGTCAATCTGATTCAAACGAAGATGGTCCTGGTTGGATAATACCTGGGTGGGTGGTTTGAACGAAGCTGGTCCTAACGAAGTACTGTTGGGCTGGAATATACTGGGCTAACAGTTACTTGTTATCGTTCCTAACTTGACGACTCAATGGTCTCTATGAAGCAGGACGATTGTTTATAGTGGTTAACTGAGCCTCTTCGATCAGAATTCGTCAGCGATGGGACCTCCTGGTAATACCAATCCTCTACCCAATATTTGGCTTCCTCAGTGTTATGCGAAACAAACGGAATGAATCAGAATTGGTTAAACAATATTTCAGGGAACGAAGGATATCCTTAGAACCTTAGGGTATATTCTGAATTCAACTCAACAAAATTTTACTTTCAAAACCAAGTAAAGGTTAATGAAAAATAAAAGATAAATAGGATAAATAGGTCTTTTACCAGAAAAAAACTTTACACCACGTTCTCTGCACAAACCTGTCGATTCGTCATCGATATCCGATCTTTTCCGCGCAAGCGGTCTTTACTCGAATTTGAAAGAGGAAGTGACTACTGTCCCGGCATTACTTCGATGCAAAATGTTGAAACTTTAGCAATGGAACGAAATTTTCGTTACACCAGCCATTCAGAAACGGTTCTCATCGCTGAAGATGTTGATCGATCTTTCATCGAACCAATGGAGTCAAATTCATCCACCACATTGCAAATAGTCTCCTCGGTAGGATGATTATGGCGACCGTGAAATGGGCGAAGCGCGCGATACGTTGCCCGAACAGAACACCCTCTTCATAAAATTATTTGCATGTATTGTTGAATACTATATCTGTCCATTGGTGATTTAGCAAAACGGACTGAATAATTGACAACTAATTTGACAGATGTAGCTTCAACAAGATAACTGTTATCAATTGTCTAGGTTCGGAAGTTATTAGGTTGAAGTCGATAATAATATTCTTGGATAGTCAAGCGACGTTGGAAGCTCTCAGCTCCTACCAAGCAACGTCTGTATTAGTAAGAACTTGCCAATAGCGACTCTCTTGGAAACGAGGGTTATGCAAGCAGCTTCATCGGATCAGAAAATGTCAATGATATCGCTTTAGGCTTTGCCAAACAAATATTGAATATTGAACACGTTAATGGCAAGAAGATTCATCGACTTCTGGTAGAATCTTTCAGGATTCTACTATTATCAAGTCGTTCATCCCCCCTTCGAAGCTTGAAGCTAAACAGTTGTTGGACTACAGTAGGTATGGACTACAATATTCAACAGCTCGCTATTGCCTGAATCATCATATGCAGGGAATCGGACTATCAGAAGACAGTGTGTGTCGCCTCTGTTTAGAAAATACTGAAACAGCAGAGCACATACTTTGTGCCTGTCACGCTGCGAACCAAATGAGGTTTCTAGAGTTTGGCAAAGCAGCACTCTTACTATCCCACCATATAAACTGATCGGTTTCGTTAATAAGCTGAGTTTATTTGGTCGAGTGTGAATAGGTGTGAGCCACAATAAACCCTTCCAGGTTGAGGTGGATATTCGAATCGACCCACTCACACTTGACCCTATCAAGTCCAATTCTGTTGAAACACCCATCATATGGCTTGTTGAGCCACACTATATTTTTCTGGTCTCCAAAATCGTATATGTGCGTGTTTTTTTGAAACGAGTTTCAATGGCTCTCTTAGTCTGACCAATATATGTTTTGCATGCCTCTCAGCTCATTTCCCCGACGTTGTCCTTTCTTTGTCTTTAGGATCATCTAATATCTGTTGTAGTGGGCAAAGTTACCCTAAAGACAACATTTCGTGAAATGAAAGGTCGAAAATATATGGAATAAGCTGTGATGATTGCAATATATTGGCCTGACTAAGCGAGTCATCGAAACTGGTTTCGAAGAACACGCAGTACTTTGAGAAGTGCCTGGGTGGCTCCACTGACCTGAACATCTACTGTTGTTGTAGAGGATCCAATTGTCATTACACGTGACGATCTCATCCAAAAAAGGATTGTTTTGGTTGCGCAAAAGCAGAGAGGAATATGCCTCGGAAAATAATAATTTCTGTCAATCCTTCAAATCCTGGGACACCCACTTTTCGAGCTTTTCATCCTTTCAAATACGTTTCAACTCCACAGAAACTGCATGGGAGTTCTTTCGCCATCCCATGTACCGTTTGTGATTTGTCAGTCTCCACCAGGATCTTCAAATCCTCCTCTTCGATAACAGTAGATCGACTATTTCAGAGCTCATCTTCGAGGCTGAAATCTCCGGAACGGAATTCTGAAAACTAACGTCAAACACCGCGTTAATTGACACTGTTATTGCCAAATGCCTTGTTAATTTTTGTGGCTGTTTGGCCAAACATCGCCCAAAGATATCTTATAGTAATGAGCTGAACAGAGGCAAAAAATTAGAGAGACAGGCTAGATTGGTTGCATAAAGACTTGTGCACATCGCCAATTGCAAAAATTAGTCTAATTCACAGTACTCTAGACTCCTGGTTGACAGTGGAAGTTACAGCAGCCTGGGAATGACCTTTGAAATCAGGCTTCCAACTGTCAACCACGAACGGTCTCACACAATACTTTTCCCGAGTATGGAAAACCTAACCTAACCTACATCAAGCACATAACTCTAATTGAAGTTCCAAAAAACCTTTTTCAACGATGTAGTCGTCACCAGGATAACTTTCTGGTCGAGTGTTCCATAAGTTCTCTGGATGAGCAATAGATACTTCAAAAGTCATTAAAGAGATTCCCACACCAAGTCATTGCAATTGGAAAGACTCAATTGCCTGATATAACCATTTAATTCCTGAAGAATATGGAATGAACTTCAATAAAATATGGCTACCTGCCTTCAATCGCCTTTTTATCTGGTATTAATCTCAATGTAGCGACGCGAAACCGATTTGTTAATGTGAGCCCTTAGATATTATCTACCACGGTCGTAGACGGAACACCAGTCATCAAAACCTGCGAAACACGGTCAAAAATCCTGGAAAATAGCTTTGACACTGTTTCTAGTAATCAATACGTCAATCAAGCCCATCAGACTGTACTTTCTGATTGATGAATGAACTGTGACGTAGTTTCCATTCGAAATGAATCCCAAAAATCAAAAAAAAATGGATGACCAACACGTTCATCCTCAAATCAGCACTTATCTGTTGAAGATGGAAACTTGTTGATTAAATATATATAGATAACTATTTTGCGATCTGGAATCGATATACGTAATTATCATCCAATTCATTTCACAGGGAAAATCGTATATGACATAATCCCAACATATCCCCATTCATCATAATCAAATGATGATGATTAGCTATCCTCATTATTCCAACATATAGCACTTGTCGTTATTATGGTTTTCCCCACGGAGATTGCAGCAATTTCTATAATGAGCGTATGATATGATTCTCGCTCCATACACACTCATCATCCCACGGATATTGGATCTGTTCGTTCCGCAAAAAATTTCCGCAAATCCCAAACATCCTCCATGGAAACTAGCAGTGCGAGCAATTGTAACGTTTGATTACCGCTGTGTTAGCACAGTGTTCCAGTTTGACGAGAGTTTTTCCATGAGGCAATTCATAGACGAGTGGGAACGCAAAAAGGGGATGATTTGATTGATGTTTTGCATGGAAATCTCCGGGCTAGGAGGTCAGATGGACTATACTTCGCCGTAGAGCGTGGGATGAATGATTGAAGGGAATTTCCTACTGATTTAGTTTCATCCAGTTCCACTTGAGCTATAATGGCACAGCTGACTTATGCTTTCAATTGAGAAGGCGATTCAGAAATTGAACAGAAGTTACTTTTTGTGGAGGATGTTTTCCATCGACCTTTTTGGGAATTTTCAGGATCTGGAAAAATGAGAATTGTAATGTGACTTCATACAGATGTGAAAAGGGCAATTTCCCGATCCATCTTGTGAAATAGTTCTTTCAGAAACACTGTAACGTTTTCTCACCCGTTTCTTGATCTAGACTAAACAAGCGGTACATGTGCCTAGTTGCAATGACTAGCTCTTGATTTGCGAATGCACAGGCACAGGCACAGGCCAGTTCACTATTTTTCATACAAAATAAGTGCTGAAAAGGTTAAACAAATAAAAAGCTTTCATGTGGATGCCATTTATATAATTTTCTAGAAATGTAACCCCTTTCTCAACACTTGTCACAGTAAACCGAATCAATTACTTCAGGATAGAATACCAATAAAACAAGGAATACAGTCCACTTGAGAGATTCAATTGGGTTTGGCATCTCAATCTTGAAACGAATGAATTAACAAAAATTCTAAATCAATATCAAATACAAATGGTCACTGTATACAGAAATCAGAGAGTCAATGTTCAAAACTTTTCTACTCTATCCAATGATGGGCCTAATGGGAATAATAACACGCAGCACCACATCATCTGATAATATTGATATGCAAATGTCCTCCCTTTCATAAAAAAAAAATGTAGGGAGGCTTCAATAAAGTCAAGACATCCCCAGAACACTTAGTGACATGGCTATCGTCAAACCTGAACCAGTTCGTTTCGTCTTTGACCAATGCGTAATAATGACCAAATTCAACGCCACAACCACAATGAACAATGACTGTATGAAGATTAAAATAGTTTTCATCTATTTCGAACCTTCGTAAGAGTTTTATGCTCCCCTCAGAGTTTGAGTCATGTTTGAAGATCATCAGTGTTATTATTAGATTGACTGGTGTCTCAGCTATACTTGTTTTCTTATAATAGTTAGTTAGTTTGTTGCATATTTGGCAATACAGTTAATCATCAGCCGTTAAAAGTTCTATTTTCAGATGATTTATGACTGGTTATCAGTCATATTAGGAAACGCTAGTGTCCTAATATCATACAAAATCACATACGTTTTTGCTACCTTGAACATTTACCACAAATTAGACAAGTGACGATTTTTCCATCAAAATATCTACAATCACAAGGCGAGATAGACTGCACGGAATCATTCAATCAAGAGCAGTCAGGAGTATTGATTTCGCTATTGTTTTGCTCACGAAGAATATTCAACAAGAACCCCAACAATTCAGAACAATCCTCTTGTCCTAACGAGTATCTAGTGAACTTCAAAAACTCCAGGAAATCGGTTGGTGGAAAAGATGATTCTTGACTAACTTCGGGACCATGTTTGTTGAATCTTGAATCATATCTGTAAAACTCTTTATTGTAATTCAAATTTGTGTTCAATAAAGTTTATTTTTGAAAAGGTAAATTCAGTGAAAACCACATAACATTCATATTCATATTAGTTTTCTCTACAACTACTAAATATATATTAGTTATCCTATATGGGTTCTACTATTATTTTCAAGTAAGAAGCTTCTATATATTTCCATCATACTCTGAACTTGCAGCTCACAGGAATAGTTAGAATATTTAAATTAATTATCGCAAGGAATCTGTAACATTCGAGTAACATTTGAGTAAATAACTTGAATACAGTCAAACGTGATGTTGTTTATTCGACATTACTTATTGAACTTGGAGCTTGGTATACAGGGCTTTTCATGATGAGCGTTAATTAGCCGTTTCTGACAAACTATTCGACGGATCAACCTGAAAATTTCACAGTATGCATAAATCGATATAACCTACACGCTCAAAATATTTCAGACGGAGCGGCGTTGTCGCTTCTACTATAAAGTAGCGGCTTCTTTGATTTTTCCAATGGAACACCCCGTATATAATATCATATTATGATTCATTATCATTTTGTCAACGAATTCATATGCTATTTCCCTATACCTATCTATTACCGTCTAGAAGATATAAATTAGTTTCGATATTTTTTTCACCAAACATGAACTTTTATAAATGCTGATAATCTTGAACTCTATTACACTAAAACAATAAAATTTGAAATGGAGTGGAGTGATACTATGAGGATCTTCACTTCGAGTTATATTTTCATTTGCCTCATACAGTGTCTTAAAAAAATGCAGATACTTTGATCTCATGAAAAAATGAGTGGAACTCGATTTTTTCTAATGGAACACCCTGTATATTTCAACATTTGAAATTTGATCGTTTTAGTGCAAGAGAGTTCAAAATTATCAGCATTTATAAAAGTTCATGTTTGGTAAAAAAAATATCGAAATTAATTTATATCTTCTGAACGGTAATAGATAGATATAAAGAAATTATATGAGTTTGTTGACAAAGTGACAATGAATCATAATATGATATTATATACGGGGTGTTCCATTTGAAAAATCAAAGAAGCCTCTACTTTATAGTAGAAGTGTGGAATTTTCAGGTTGATCCATTGAATAATTTGCCAGAAACGGCTAATTAACGCTCATCATGAAAAGCCCTGTATGTGTTCACAACGTTTTGTAGCTCAAATTGTTGGCGTTCGACTCTGCAATGTGATGTATACCTTGAAGATAATTGAAATGTCTGAAACACAAATGAGTGATAGATGAGAGAGACTGATTTATCAATGTCAATTTTTTGTAGTCTTACAACTAGAACTGTATATGACGGCAACTATCAACTCAAAAATTGGGACTTGATATACTTCATTGTGAAATATTCAGAATAGTTTCTAGGAAAATCAAAACCCTCTTAGTTGCTGAATGAAATAATTCGATTACTGTGAATGATAAAACTCATTGCTCAAAACATATATGCTAGTTAGATGATATATGGGTTTATACTCTTTGTTAACTGAATGCAATACTGTTTACTTTACATGCAGCATCTCTGAACTTCCATTTGAACCAGTCTTTCTTATGGTGCTATTATCGGGTACTTAATGGAAAGTTTGATGAATGAGCAGACGAAAGATACATATGTATGTATGAAAAATGGGTATTTAAATTTGGAACTAGAAATATTCATTCTTCTCAACGTTTATGCATAACAGAAAAACAGTATTCCCCGGATATTACCTTGAAGAACAGTTGATCATATCCACACATGTGTGAGAAAAAGGTTGATAATACATCATTCTGAAAAGATTATATTGAAATCAATTGCTTTCTTTCTTTCTTTGTGACGCTTTTTATATAAGTAGAAAAGGAAAAACTTCCATTCAATAAAAATTATTTCCTATTGAAAATATAACACGGGCAATTCAAACAAGATTCGGTTATTACTAAATGTCAAATGAAAGCTGTTGAAATTTTATAGTATTCTATCCATAAGTTTGCGAGTTATTGTGCTGAGTCTGACACAATTGATTTCACCAAGAGCGGTATATATCAAAAATACGCGACGGACTGTGGCAGCTCATCGTTTTCAGACTCAACACAGTACACCTTGAACTTCACTGTTCAAGACCTCTTTCATCTGGAGAACTGAGTTTATGTGAAAAACAAATCATGCAATGTAACAGTACTGACACAAATGTTATTTATAGTATTATTGAAAGTGATTGTGGATACATGATACCAAAGCGTTCAGAGAGTCGAAATGATTATCGCAGTGTTCATAGATTTTATTGAAGCTACTGCACATAGAATTCAATGGTGATCGTAGCATAACATTTGTGCGTGATGATTCGCAATAGAATTTCAGATTGTGTTGACCTTCACTTCTTGGTACTAAGAAATTGATCTCGGGTAAAAGAACCGTACTGTCAATATTGTTGTTTGGTAATTTATGCAGGAATTTCATACCAAGGATAACTCCCCTATTTTCCAAAGATGTCATATCAAATCGTGTCAGATGTTATGATCGACGCCTCTCGTGGGATATTGACCATCAACTTTCAGACATAAGTATTTTAGGAACTTTCTTTGAACGGTCTCAATTGATGTTTATTGGTAGTCGTAAACTGGATTCCATAACACAAAGCCATACTCTAACTTAGATCCGGTATACGCAAAATATAGCAAATTCAAGGTGGCTATACTTTTGAAGTTTTTGTCATTTCTGTAAATGAATCCAAGCATCCCATTTGCATCAGCAGTCATATTCCTTATATGTGTTGTAAATGTTAATTTAGTGTCGTATCTTATACCCAGATCTTTCATCTCATGTACGCGGTTGACTGTAGTTTTGTTGATTGAATAATCGTACATTGAAGTTCGCTTTTTTGTTGTGAATGATATTATTTAACATTTGAATACGTTCAGTTGTGAACGATTATTATTACACCAAAGTTTGATTACATCTAATTCATGTTGTACACGTTGGTAGTTCAGGTTGTCTGCAAATAGTAGGCTAGGAATATTCAAAGAGGTTGCCGAGTCATTAATAAAACTCAAAAATAAAAGAGGTCCAAGATTAGAACCTTGTGGTACCCCAGATGTAACTACGTACTGAGCCGATTTGAAAGATTCATATTCACCGAACTGTTTTCTGTTAACTAGATATGATTCAATTAGTGTAAGCAGTTGGTTAGAAAGTCCAAATTTGTCAATTTGCTGAGAAGAACGTAATGGTATATTCCAGGGGTCTCCAAACTTTGAAGCCTTCAGGCCATAATGATTTTTTCAGTTTGTTCCAAGGGCCAATTTCTGCCCTCAACTATACTTCTAGACTAGGATAGTCGCACAGTGCGTGACCTAAGCAAACTTACGCTTTATTTGCATTTCAAATATTATTGTGTATTGTGACACTTAACGACATCTAGTGGTGAGTAGTGGTACTATGTACTATCTTTTTCAGCTACTCGCTAGGTGGCATTAAGCGTGATTGAATATTTTGAATTACCGCGTTGGTTCGAGAAAGTTCTGGTTCTAGCTAGTGTATTCCGATCACCTTGAGATGGCAGTAATAATTGCATATAAAAAGGCTAGCGGCGCAACTGCGAGTTAGTCTGCGTAGGAAAGGCGAAGGAAGCGAAACTGTCTATTGTGAAATAAAAGTAACACCCGTCAATAAAAGTATTTTGATCTGACTTATTGTTTTTATGTGTGATTTGTTATTATGGAAAAAAGCGAAAAATCGACAGTGAATGCATAACGTTCCAAGAAATATCGAACTTTCAGTATTTTGTGATTGAGTCCAGTAATAAGGCGCTATGTTTGATTTGTAATGAAACCATAGCTGTTCTCAAAGACTATAACATTAAAGGACACTATGAATCGAAACATCTTCAAAGTTACTCCAAGTATACAGGAAGTTTGCGAAAGGAAAAATTTGAAGCTTTGAAACGCGGACTCAAATCGCAGCAATCTTTGTTAACCAAAGCGAATACTGAACAAGAGTCTGCAACTCGCGCCAGCTTCCGTGTGGCTCTTGAAATCGGAAAACGTGGCAAACCAGTCACCGATGGAAAAATGATAAAAAAATGCTTGATTGCAGTAGCCGAAGAAATATGCTCCGAAAAGGTAAATTTATTTAAAAGTGTCAGTTTGTCAGCAAACACCGTGGCTCGGAGGGTGCAAGACATTGCAGAAACTATATCATCTCAACTGTCTGACAAAAATGGACATTATGAGTGGTTTTCTCTAGCATTGGATGAGTCAACAGATGTGTCAGATACTGCTCAGGTGTTGATTTTTATTCGCGGAGTAGATAAAAGCTATGAAATGTATGAAGAACTTCTTGATATTGATAGTATTCACGTCACGACAACTGGGGCAGTTATTTTCAAGGGAGTTGAAAATGTCATTAATGAAACGAACCTTCGATGGAGAAATTTGAAATCTATAACAACTGATGGAGGCAAAAATATGTATGGTAAAAATAAAGGAGTGGTTCACTTGTGTCAAAGGCTGTAGAAAATGATGGTTCAAAACCATTAGTCTTACATTGTACCATTCATCAACAGTCCTTGTGCGGAAAATGTTTGGATATGTCTGAAGTTCTAAAACCAGTCATATCTGTTGTTAACTTCATCAGATCCACTGGGCTGAATCACCGACAATTCCGCGAGTTTATTCAACTGATTGGAGAAAATGATTTACCATATCATACTGCCGTACGCTGGCTTAGTTGCGGAAAAGTCCTTAAACGCTTTTTTGAACTTCGAGCAGAAATCGAAATTTTTTTAAATGAGAAGCAGTGCCCTTTTGCCGATTTAGAAAATAGTGAATGGATGTGGAAGTTAGCCTTCTACGTCGATTTGACAAATCATATGAACGAACTGAATTTGAGATTGCAAGGAGAAAATCAGCTTTTACCTGATTTATATACCAATATCAAATCCTTCAGGCAGAAAATAATACTATTTCAGTCGCAATTACGTAAAAAATGTTTGACACATTTTGAAACATGTGAGATATTCAGCCACACTACAGAGATTAAATTTCCCGTCAATTTTGCAATCGAAACTTTGAGTGCTTTGAAGATAAATTTTGATACTCGTTTTTCAGATTTTGATGTCATTGCGAATGAAAAAACAACATCAACTTTTTTCGCTTGTCCAGGTACTTACACAGATATTAATTTAAACATGTAACATGCATAAATAACCTACTTTTGTTATTTCCAAAACAATGGATCGAAAACAATTTCTTCTTTTGATTTTACACTGCTTCTTGATGAGAAAAAACATACCATATAAGCGAAGCACTTGATAAGTGACATAAGGACTCAGCTCCATCAAAAACAACAATCAAACGTTGGTTTGCTGACCCCAAACCTGGTCGTAGAGACATCGATCATGTAGAATACAGTAGACATCCAACTGAGACAGTAACAAAAGAAAAGATAAAAGAAATAGACAAAAAGTGAAGTTGTATGAGTTAGCTGACATTGTGTAGATATCAAAATAGCGTGTTGGCTTTATATCACATGAGCATTTGACTATGAGAGAGCCCTGTTCAAAGTGGGTGCAGCGCAAGCTCACTGTTGACCAAAAACAAGGACGTCTTGATGATTCTGAGCCACGTTTAAACATAACAAACTGGAATTTTTGCGTCTATATATGACAATGAATGAAACATGAATTCGTCACTTCACTCCTGAATCAAAACAATCGGCACCTGAGTGGAGAGCAATTGGCGAACCTCGAACCTTGAAAATGTTATGGCCTAGGTTTGTTCTGATGTACGTGGTGTAATATCCATCGACTATCTGAAAAAGGGAAACACCACCAACAGTGAATATTATAAGCGTTATTTAGAGCGTTTGAAGGCCGAAGTTGCAAAGAAACGAGCGCATATGGCAAAGAAAAAAAATTGTTTCATTACACTACATGAATTGGGCTTCTAATTGCTTCTTCATCCACTTCATTCTCCAGATCTGGTCTCCAAAGACTTTTCTTTGTTCTCAGATCTCAAAAAAAATTTTTACCGTTGAGAAATTTTGCTATAATGTAGAGGTTATTGCTGAAATTGACGCCTATTTTGAGGATAAAAAATGAATCTTTTGGGAAAGAAAGTTTTTGGCTTTCTACTACTCCATCTGATACAAAAAAATGGATGAGAGAATCTTCCAAAGAAAGGAAGGAATAATCAATTTGAAAATAAATAACTCTATACATGGATGTGTAGATCATGTAGATTATCCAATTTGGTACTGAAGAGCCTTAGGGCAAGTGTCTTAAGGCGAAACACGTGTATACCAGTTAGGGTGACAGTGTTCCATGTGAGTACAATTTATTACCATTCTTTCAAAGTAGAACTCATGTGAATGATATCTGATTCTTATTCCTCCAAATTTGTGTTGAAAATTTCAGGAAAATATAAAAAAAATGTGTAAGTTATTCACAGCTACGCAAATTTTCCAAATTATATCCGAAATGTGTGGAATATCCTAATTTATTCTCGGTGAATACTTTTTTTTTTCGATACAGTATCAAAGGAATATGAAATCAGAAAAAGCATTTTCGAAACAATTGAGAGTGAACAGTGGAGTGATTCCCAATTTGAATATCATTTTATATCAACAAACTTTGTAACTATGAACAGAAACTCAATGCCTCAAGTGACATGAAAAAGAAAGGTTGGAGATGTTTCCTGCATACGCAAAAAAACTAATGTTGAAGTTCATTCATTTTGGAAAATCTCAAGTTCCTTATCAGTATCGAAGTTCAAGAAAACAAGTTCCATGCAGATGCAACTGAATGTTTCGAATCCGTTGAATAATATGAAATAAATATTGCAACAAGAATATCTTGGAACGGAGATGGTATATCTCATTCTGAGACATTTCATGCATTACTTCACATACATATATATCCTATTTCCGATACGTTTTCCAGTTCCAGCGAGCAGCATTTCAAATTTAATACGAATGTAACCCTGAAAATAAATGAATAAAATTGTCCACGTATCAAAAACCCTGAAACGACACGCGTTTGCTGAGGCATGAGATACGATTGAGACGTAGAAGATGCATTTCAGATGCTATTGTTAGGAAAAATTGATCGAGACAAGGTTTTCCATACATCTAACTCTCATTGCGGTCACTCTATGACTTCCTGTTGCGATAAAGTTCTCGGTTCGCCTGCGTGCGTGTTATTTTTATGCACATGAACATAAAGCTCCAGTTTTGTAACGAGCTTTATTGCTTTCGTGGGATGCCAGGATGAATAGTTACCTCAATGATTTGGAATTTCATTTCAAGTTCATTTGGCTACAAAATGAATGGCAGAAGGAATTATTTCACCTAGCATACTGCAGGGGCAGAGAAGTCTCGGGCCTAATATAGAGATGGCGCTAGTCTCATTGCATTCACCGCTTCTTCAGTTGGTACTAACCTCAAAATTTAATGATAGTCTACTCATAAGTTCATGAGTTATTGTGCTGAGAGTGACACTACTTTCGTTATTCTCTAAACAATTGATCAAAAACAATTTCGTGTTTTGATTTTGCATTGCTTCTTGATGGGAAAAATACCTTTCAAAGAAAGCGGTGGCTGGAAAAGTGTTACAAGGACTCCGATCCATCAGAAAACAATAGATAAATGTTAGTTTGCTGACTTCAAAGGTGGTCGTAGGTATACCGATTCTAGAGAACGCAGTGGACGTCAAAATGAAGCAGTAACACCAGAGAAACAAAAAGAATACACAAAATTGTTCAGAATGATCGAACAGTGGAGTTGTGTGAGTTATCTGACATTATAAAAATATCATAAGAAAGTGTTGACTTTATATTGCATAAATATTTGACTATGAGAAAGCTCTGTTCGAAGTGTTGACCAAAAACAGGAACGGATCGATAATTTGGAGCAGTGTTTGGCCATGTTTGAACATAACAAACCAAAATTTTTGCGACGATATGTGACAATGGTGTGGCGTACCTACTTAAAAAAATGAAATATCATAAAAAAAAATCTCAACGTCAATTTTATCTACGTCACAACCAATCGTGGAAACTGATTCTTGAGATCTGTTTGAAAATTAATATGTTCTTTAGTAGACTGAGGGGGGGGCAGTTAATGAATATACTTATATAAATTGACGAGGAAAGAGTAATCAAACAATATAAATGCAGATGAATACATAATTAATCAATAAATATATTAGAAATTGCAACAAGGTTTGCTACTCTCTTAAATATGGCAAAAATATTATTTAATTAATAAACAAGTAGCAAAAAACTAAATACATAAGAAACTCTGAGATTGATTACTAGTGAACATCAAAATTTCATAATAATTATAACTCAATACTTTAAATCAATAGGGATTGTTCAATCAACAGCTGTCAATTGAATCACAAATAGGTATACATGAACCATATTGAAAGGAAAGCATTTACAAGTTCAAACGATCAATAATCATCCGGTAACAAAACCTAATAAATAAAACGTATAACTTCTTTATTTCAATAGCCCACTTGACACTGAAGAATACATTTAGGTACTCACTCTGTTTCTAGAAGTAGGTTTTCACGTACTTATATATCCGGAAGGAGTGAAATTCCACGAGTCTCCCTGAAATGGTAGACACGACAACACCGAAATTATTTAAGAAATTTGTCCTCAACCACGCTAGTTAGTGGCGTATCTGGCATCGAATTTTTTATAAAATGGACATCAGCTCTCAAGGTAGACCATCGAACAACGACATAGCAGGCAGTGAACGATCCGTTGAAAAAAATTGTTTTCCCGTTAATCAGCTGTCGCTCCCATACGAACGACAACTCTCAGAAGTTGAGAAACTTGTGCGAGCTGAGGACTAACGAGGCCTCATCTTCTAACGTGTGATTACTAACACGGGAGATGGAGATATAGATGAAGCCAAATTTACCGGATGAGATTGAATCGATTGAATTCAACATCAACGGGGTACTATCATCTGAATCTGATCCTCCTTGATCTTTTTCCTTCTTTTAGGCCTTAGATTCTTTTAAGGCCTTTAAAGTTAAATAGGTACATCAAGTGTGAAATTTATTTCATCAAACAGCACCGAATCTTTTTTCTGCTCGATGTTCGTTCACTGAAGCCTCGCACCGTTGCTACAATTTTCCTCTGTCCACCTGCACGCCATTTCAATTGAACTATCAAATTGTATATACATGTTGTCCCAGTATCTCATAAATGAACCGTTACAATGGATGAAACATGGATCCATCACTTTACTCTAGAATCAAAACGATCGTCATCTGGGTGGAGAGCAACTGGTGAACTTCGTCTAAACAATCAAATAGAAATATTTTGACATTGGTAGTTTGGAATGTGCGTGGCTTAAAATTCATCGACTATCTTGAGAAGGGAAATACCATCAACAAAGAATATTATATAACATCTTTGGAGGGTTTGAAGGCCGAAATTGCAAAGAAACAACAGCATATGGCAAAGAAATAAATGTTGTTTCATGAAAACAACATACCGTGTCACAAGCCAATCAAAACAGTTGCCAAACTACATGGACTGAACACCTGTTTTTATTTCAACAAGTTTTAAAATGAACTGCAATTTCATATCGTTCACTTCAGATATAACATATCTCTCAAAAACAGCTACACACTAATGTATCTTATAGGGCACAATAAAACTTATAAAGTGCAATATCTTTGATGATGGAAACACCTGAACAATAATCCCCATTATTCTACTTCCAAATATTCTTGCATGAATGTTTATAGACACAAACGCAAGAATTACTTATCACTTCCACGCAAGTTTTACGAAAAAAAGCTATTGATAACAATATTCTATACCAATTAAAATGGGTTATGTTCACAAATTATGAGGTAACATAGAACTATCACGTAACACACCCATTCCAACGTATAGAAAACATAATCAACATGGAATAATATGGTTACCAGACCAACAAAAAATCTAATGAGAGGCGCGAAATTGGATTTGTTGAAGAATCACTTCAATTATTTTTGAATGATTGGAGCACCAAATTTATGTATCACCCGGTTCGCCAAAAGCGGTAGGGAATCGACTTCTGCAACAACAGAAGTAGGGTGCTGATGATTGTAGATGATTGATGATGTAGATGATTGTAGATACCAACAATCAAAACGTCGTGAACTAACGTGACTTGGAATCTCTACACCGTGCTTTTGAGCTCTGTAATACAAAGGAAGGTCTCGAGAAGGAACTAGACATCATCAAAAGTGATCTTCAGCGGAATGGATACTCCAAAGCGATGGTAGAAAAGACTTTGGCCAAAAGACAGCAGGAGCCTCGCAAGGAAGAGAAGCCGTCACAACCAGTGCTTTCACTTGTATTACAAAGCCCAAAAGGAGACTGCCATTTTATATAATAGACAATGGAAGTCCGAACTAGTGAAATTCATCACGAAACATTGTCAATCACCTTCAAACAAAACTTTTTATGTTTTTTCACCACTTGTATTTGTAACTGATGTTATTGTAGTTTCGTCCTATTTGGACATTTTCAAACGAATACAGTAAACTGAGGATAATTGATAATATCAGCTCTTGAATATCAGAACACCATTGTAGGTAATAACAATGAACTCGCACCAGTATCGTTCCTTGCGAGTGGCCGCCGATGTATACCTTTAGAATACTTTTATCATCAACGCTGTTGTTTTCCAAGGAACCATATTGTCTCTCACCCTCTTTTTATTGTAAATCAACGACTAATTGGGAAAAATCAAGAATCCAATATATTGCTTTGCTGAAGACAGAAGCCTTGTCTCCACATACCATTTGTATTCCAGGACATCGGTTGTGGATGCACATCTTCACCAGCAGCAGAAGGTTGCATATCTCAATAAGGATCTAGAGAATACATTCGAACTGAAGTGGGAGTCACCACGTTCAATTCAATTATTGAGGTACTGTATCATTATAGGGGGTGGTCTTAGTAAAACATTATTACCTGGTCTAGAGGTTTTACAAAATACCATGAAAAACAATTTTTAAGAAAACTAGAAGGTACTCAACTGAATACCTTTACAAAGAAACTGGCATATTTGATGTGAGAAAACTCTAAACCTTTCAATGCCCAATATGGATGCAAAATACCTCCATTACCCAGATAAGTCATACTTACAACACACGTACTAAATCTGAGCAGAAAACGAATGTTTCCCTCTGTAGACTAATACACACACACAGAAATCCATATCATACTGTGGTCCAAAACTGTTAAACCGAGTCCCTTCACATTCCTAATAAACGTAAAATGAAATCAAAGCTGGAAGAATATGTGAACCAAAATTATAACAAACTGAAAACCGTATATGAACTCCAATATTAATAGATGGAAAGTCATCTTCGTATTAGTCAGGTTTGGAGTCCAGCTCCCCTACCCTTTCGGCGGATTGTTGGTCTCGAGAAAGACCAGTGGGTTCATGACTGATGTTATAGTGGCATGAAGTCCTCAGACATCAGTGCCGCCCTTCACGGGATACCCCTACCTGGCTGGGGTGGGATGGATGAGAAAGTTGTTCATCCGTTAACGGGGGACATAAGGGCCCAATTCGACAGAGTGTCGGGGCCTTCTATATCGGGAGGGGTCGTCTACAGCATAGTCTGTGGCTTCCCTAACTAACGGGTTTTCATGAGTTTCCGTACCTTCAAAAACTCTCTGTTTCCTCGACTGGATGGACTGCCGAATGGAAGGCAGCTGCAAATCTCTGCGGATGGCTTCGTTCCGCACGAACCAAGAAGCATTCACAATCATCCTAATTAACTTATTTTGTAACCTTTCCAAAATGAAAATGTTGGACGGAGCCGCTTGTCCCCAGACGCCTGAAGCATACATGATGACAGGCTTGAACATCGTGTTATAGATGGTGATTTTATTCTTCGTGATCAGTTTGGATTTCCTATTGACCAGAGGGTACAGACTAGCTATCCGACCCTTTGACTTAACGCACATGATGTGCGGGTTCCAAGTGAGCCTACGGTCTATTAGAAGGCCGAGGTACTTTACCTGCGCTTGCCATTCAATCTCCCTTCCAGAGATTCTCACTTTTCTGGCCGGAGAAGATAGTAATCTTCCCATGGTTATCGCCTGAGTCTTTTTCGAGTTTACTCTTATCTTCCAGTCAAGGTACCAGCGCTCGAGGTCGTCCAATGCACGTTGCATGTAGACGACCCCGAGCTCTCGACCCATGGAAGATGAGAGAAGAGCCGTGTCATCGGTGTTATAATAATAAGAAATACAAAATACAATAAATAACCATATTCTCTCTCTCACAATGAATTTACCTTTGTTTTTTTTTTCTTCTTTCTACTCGCCACTTATCAAGTGATTAACCAATGTAACCCAGGTTGATGACTACAACACAAGCATTGTTTGTGCCTGGACTCACAATTTCCAGTTTTAGT
Organism: Leptinotarsa decemlineata; assembly: GCF_000500325.1. NCBI lineage: Eukaryota > Metazoa > Arthropoda > Insecta > Coleoptera > Chrysomelidae > Leptinotarsa > Leptinotarsa decemlineata. The sequence goes on from NW_019291028.1 coordinate 27,390, forward strand.
TGGTTATTTCCTTTTTTTTCTTGTAGTTCCTCAAGTTATCTAGTTTTGATTTTGAATTCATATTATAGAATATGCCTACCTGAATAAAATTTACTTCACTTAAAAACAAAATGCCAAAGAAACTTAGTCATCGGTTTCCTCCAGAAAGATGATTTTCTCCAAAACGGATATAATAATGTCAGGATAGTCAATTCCGCTTTCTGGTTCGATGGGTTTGATGGAGGTTAAAATGGACACCAAGTTGTTTTGACACAATCCTGTCGCTGGAATTGCCAGGGCTGCTTCTTGAAAGCTTGAAACATTGTTTCGAACCAGAAAACTGTACATACCTCAACAACTTTGGATGCTTATTAGAGCCCAGATCAGACCTTCTTTCGAGTGATGTTTTAATGTATGGAGCTCTACGCCTAGGCATAGCAGCTGGATTCCATTCAGAAAAGAACAAACATCACTTGCAACATTGATAGTCTGGAACAATGAAGAAAGGTTGGAGATGCATCCTTCTTTTATAGATACTTTCACGGAATGTGTTCAAATAACTTGGCACTTTTGATTCCATCAAGAGTGGTACTTATCAGAAATATGCGACAAAATGTGGCTGCTCATTATTTTGAGGTCCAACTCAGAACACTACCAACGTTACTATTTAGGAATTCTTTCTACAGCGATTCAAATCCAAAGTGAATCGCTACTCACGCACAGGCAACGCTCTTAGAGCACCTTGGGGATTTTTCTGTACTGCTTGTGTATTGTCCTCAAAAAAAAGGATTGAAAACTCAATAATTTGGAATCCTTGGAAATGCATAAGCATAAGCATTGCGTATGTAACCTGTTGAATGATCAAATCGACCTAGTTCACTCACCGGTTTTCAAATTAGCGTATTCACGTTGAACCACAGGTAAACAAAATTCAGGTACTCAATCAAATTGAGGACCTCTAAAGTGGTGTATAGATTTAGGGGAAGGTAGGGTAAAGTGGCCACCCTAAGCTTCAAAACCACGCCAACCGAATAAATGTCAACCTTTTTACAGTTCGTTTGTTTATTATTATCCGTGTACTTATCAAGTTTCGATATTATATTGTTTACAGACCAATACTCTGATAATTTAAACATAATTCAAGATTGAAATCGAAATGGGAAATTGACCACTTCACCTATCCTGGTAGGGTGAAATGGCATATACAAATTCATAAACGGGTAAAGTGGCCTACTTCAAATAAAAACAACCTCTTCATTTGTATTTGTTCATTCATAATCGAACCTAATAGAAAATATTCTTAGGAACAAAGTTCACAATGAAAGTTATCATTGTTGCAATCACAACCCGAGCACTTTCATGGACCCATCGCTTACAACTAGAATACTGTATCCAACCATCTTCATGTTTTGATTTAGACCAAACTTCGCCACAGTGAAAGCATTCAGAGTCACCATCTGTGTCATCATCGTCGTCAGTATATTTGTTACTTTTCTTTTTAGCAACGTTCGTGCCACGTTTTTTTTATTATAGTTTTAAGTTTTTTGGCAGTTTTAGTTGTGTTGGTTCAATAGTATTAGCTTTTTTCACTCTCCTTGTATCTTTATTTTGTTCTTGCTGTATTGTTTCTTCTTGCAACTCATTTTTATATGAGCTGCTGATTGAAATTAAGTACGCCCCCTTTTTCTATTCACAGTTCTAGTCTCAGGCAATGCTTTGGGAATCAGAAATATGTTGCAAGGCGATCAATATCGCCATCATGTATATATGGAAAAGTTAATTGCCTACTATAGTGGTAATGACCTACATTTCAACCAGTCGAAAACACAAATCGTAAGGTTTCATACTAGGCAAAAAACGTTTCAGCAAAAACACACTTTTACAGAAACCGTGACATTTTTAGGTGTATATGTTGATGAATGATGATGATATGGATTGCGAGTTTGAGTAAGGATCGAATGTTGGTGGAGTAACTACAGCTGGTGTATTTATATTAACGTCCTGATTTTTCCTCTTGTTTTGGACTAAAAATTGGACGACGAAACCCCAGTATCTTCATATTTTCAACGGTGTCTTTGTTTTTTTCCGTTTAGACGCCGTTTGGGCGTTGTTCGATGAACACCTTTTCGTTCAGCTTGTATAGCTTTATACATTACCTCTGAACTACATTCCTGCTGCTGTGACCGTGTGTATTCATTTGGCTTCCTGAAATAACACACAACATTATTTATTGGCAGAAAAAATAAGCACTAAGGAGGTAAAGTGGCCCACCAGGTCAGAAGCGAAATGAATAGCTCAATTAATTCACTAAATAGATAAAATCGTGCATTGTTTTTCAATGAAACTGATGACATTACTTTTTAACTATGTTCAAATCACTCACCACAGATCAGATACCACAAAACACAATTATTTCCCCATGAAATCTGAAGACGAGCACGGACTCGGCCGGTGTTTACGGAGACAATATGGCGTCAGCCAATGAATTATTTCCATATGTCTTTGACAGATAGCTATTTTTGGTCCGTCCAGAAAAAGGAGGTGATCACTTTACCTGCCTGAGCCACTTTATCTATCCTTTCCCTATAGGGAGTTACATCATCAATAATTTTCAGGTTATTGTAATCATTCAAAAATGTCCTCATAGGATGAAACTACAGTAACGCAAGTTACATATACAAGTGTTAAAAATCATAGAAAGCTTCATTTCCCATGTATCATGATGATCCCCTACTAGTTTATCGGAAGGCTCACATTGGTTTCCAGTTTTCCTTCGAATTTGATATCATTCAAAAGGTATGTATGATGAATACTGTGTGTTCACGTTGCAAAGTCTTCCAACGTTGATTGAGATGAATCGACCCCCTGTTGCTTAATTCAATTGTTCGTTTTGATCCATCGATTCTTGACATACCCGATTCGATTAGCTACTCAATCACGTATTTCAAAACTCCACGAGATTTTCATTCATATTCATAACCTTTTCCATATTCAGCGCGCAATCGATTGTTTTGCATAACACCATTAGTAATCTGATAGAACACAAATAAATCCCCAAACTTGACTCTCCCGGCCCACCATCGATTGTCATTACACGGATGTCTCGATTCATTTCCATATCGAGCTCAAATTCGGATTTCTGTTACTTGCTAACAGTATCCTGATAAAACCTGGCTGACATTCATTTGTCTTTCCGGCCCGGTTTATACGCAATCCGCGTTTAAATACAGTTTAATGAGTGTTACGAATTGAAGCGGGTTTTTGTGTAATTTTTTTGGTGAAATATTTGCATACTGACTTGATGAAAAATTGCGTAGCAGGACTGCCGACGGTACGGAAGCTCCAAAGTGGACCGTTTCAATTTCAATCAGCATGTAGATTCAGTAACATTGCCAGGAAATAAAGCTTTCGCATTGGAGTTTTCAAAAAAAATGTTGATATAGTAAAGAACAGCAGTAGTTGAACAAACGTTGAAAATCGATGCGAGCTTCCCTTTGATCATTTCAGGAATGCATCGTTCTGGGTTGATAAAAACATATGTCTGCAATCTTCTTTCATTTGAAATGGGGAATGAACAAATGTTCATTTGCGAAGTTTATGAATCAATGAGTATCTTGAGTAGGTTAGGTTGGGTTAGGTTTGAAGTGAGTGGGTCTATTTGACCTTCCACCGCAACCCTCAAGGGTTTATTATGGCTCACACCCATTCACACTCGGCCAAATAACCCCAGCTTCTCAACGAATCCGATTAGTTTGTATGGTGAGTGGTCTTTCAGGTCAGATGGTGAGAGTACTGATCTGCCGAACTCTAAGAACCTGATTTGGTCCCCAGTGGGGCAGGCACAAAGTATTTGCCCTGCTGTTTCATTATTTTCCCAACAGAGGCGACAAACACTGTCTACTGACAGTCCACGTCTCTGCATATGATGATTCAAGTGACAGTGACCTGTAAGAAGGCCTATTGGACATCGTAGTTCATCTCTACTGTAGTTCAACAACTGTTTGGTATCGAGCTTCGAAGGGTGTATGAACGCCTTGGATTGAGCTAATCCTGGAAGCTTCTTCCAGAAGTCCATAATTCTTCTTACCATCCAGGTGTTCAATGTTTGTTTGGCAAAGCCCAAAGCGATGCTAATGACAGGTTCCAGTTCGATAAAGCCGCTTGCAGCACCCTTCTTTGCAAGAGAGTCAGCAGCTTCATTACCTTTCAGGCAGGTATCGCCAGAAATCCAAACCAGAGACAATCTGTTAAGTCTTCCTATCGAGGAAAGTCGTTTTTGGCAATTTGCTACCGATTTAGATGTTGCTCGATAGGAGCCAAGCGCTTCCAACGCCGCTTGACTGCCCGAGAATATTTTTATTGACTTGTGTGTGAGGTTGGATTTATCCCATCTCTTCGTACACAATTCAGTACCGTAAATTTCCGCTTGAAATACAGTCGCATAAGTTCCTAGGCAGGTAGATATTTCTGTCCTGGGTTTGCGACTGAAAACACCTGCACCAGAACCGGAAGATGTTTTTGATCCATCTGTGAACCAACAAATATCTGCTCTTAATATTTCCTTCTCCCGGAGGATCCAGTCCTCTCTACTAGGGAATAGTACTTTATAAGGCAGTTCGTAGATGACAGTTGGAGGCATAAAGTCAGAGGTCATTTCCAGAACGCTGTGTCTACAAAAATTCTGTTGCACTCTGCATACAATTGATTTGTGCAATTGGCAATGTGCACAAGTCTGTTTGCAGTCCATCTAGCCTAGCCTCTCTCTCCAGAAAAATGTGGAGAGGAGGTAGATCTAGAAGAATCTCCATGGCCGCTGACGGTGTGGTACTGGTGGCACCACTGAAGGCCAGACAAGCCTGTCTCTGTAAGCCAGAGAGCTTCGCTTGGGCTGTAAAGCTTTCGGTCACCAAGTAACTGCACCATAAGTGATCATTGGTCTGAAAATCTTGAGTAACTGGTTCTTAAATCACTTTCATGTCTTGACCCACAAAAAATTAATTATCAACATCATTGTTCGAAAACGAGCACTTTTTTCAATCATCATCAGGAGACGAAGACGAAACAGTTTTCTTCGTTTCCTGAAGACGCCAACTAGCTTGGTGAACCGCGCGTCGAGAAGAGTATTGAATTTTTGGTGATTGGTGCTTGTTTGGAATGATTTCATTCCAGAGGTTTCAGTTCCACCTTTCATCATTGTAGACAAAAATTTATTCAAACATCGAGTGTCAGAATGAATATTATTTGTTCACAGACAAAAGTTTTCAAATTTTCAGGAATAAATATTGTAGAAAATTCCTGAAGTATTCGAAAAACACTTCATTGTGAGATTTTCACTAAACAGTTCTACAAAACCGCAACACGTGTTTCGACCTACAATGGCTCCTTCGGGCGTGTCTTTACTAGAATTTCTATTTCAATCAAATCAAAAAACAGGATCAGCATTTGGATTCGAAAAGTGAAAGAATATCAGACTGGTATTTCTGGAAATATCAACTGAACAATGAAAAAACATCAGCGACATGTCATGTCGTATCAGTTTTGGACAATAATAACGCTTACATTATTGACATCCTACATACTGCGCCAAAATTATTCACTCGACAAAATTTCAATCAGTACTGATATCTGAGTCAACAAAGACAGTATTTTCAGAAATGATATCGTGATAACGATCCGACTACAATTTTCAACTGACACTGTCATTACGATTTCTTGAAATTTCCACATTTAGTTTCGCCGAACTGTTACCCCTTCTCACTTCATTGAAAATCCAATGCTATAAGTGCCCAGTGTATCCCATGTTAAATCTCTGAAGAGAATGAATATGAGACTTGAAGCACACTTAAAATCACATGCTCAATATCTATCAGGTACTTTTTGAGTTTGAGTTGTAATATACGTGGGCTATTGAAAAATTCAGGTCAATATTCAAATTTCACGGACTACATTAATTTCGATTTGCGTCGCGTGAGCATCGCTCAAGAATTGTTGAATGACGACAACTGCGATCTATATCTGCTCAAAAGGATCGCAACTGGTGACGAATCATGATCATGACATCGAACCAAAGTCCGATCATCCCAATGGAAGAGCTTAGGAGAGTCAAGACCAAAAAAAGCAGGACAAGTTCGATCAAACGGCAAAGTTTTGTTCACTGTTTCCTTTGATAACCATGGCGAAGTGCATCAGGAGTCATTGCCACATGCCGAATCAGGTTTTTAGAGTTCGGCAGAGCCGTACTCTTATCATCTGACCTGAAAAAACAGTCACCATATAAACTAATCGGCTTCGTTAAGAAGCTGGGCTCATTTGGTTGAGTGTGGATAGGTGTGAGCCACAATAAATCCTTGCGGGTTGCGGAGGAGGGTCGAATAGACGCAACCACTTTGGACCTAACATAACCTAACCATTGCCACATGGCTGTACGGTCAACAACGATTATTTTCTTGAATTAATGCGCCGCTTGCAAGGAGCAATACGTAGAAAACGTTCGCTATTGTGGAAAAACAATCCATGAATTTTTCATCACAATAAAGCACCTGCTCACTCGTCATTGCTTGTTCGTAAGTTTTCGGTCGAAAACAACATCACAATCATATCTCAGCCACCGTATTCACCAGATTCGTGCCCCCGAGATTTGTGCCAGAGAGATTTTTTCCTGATTTCAAGATTGAAAAACACATGGGAAAAATGGCGTTCTGCTACGATTGAGAAGATAAAAATCGAATCGCTGAGAGAGCTCAAAAACATACCAAAAAGTGCACATCAGAATTGCTTCGAGGATTTGAGACAACGCTGAGAAGAATGAAAATTACCTTCTTATCTAACAGACCTCGTACGTATGAAAGCTTTCATATCATGATTTTTTTGCTGGTATCTTTTTGGCATCACTGTTTTTGACAGATCACGTGTAAATCGTGTCTTGTGTCATTGTCAAAATTTTTCAGTTTGAAAACTAATCAATACAATCTACCTGTAAATAAATCTAACTATTTTTACCTGCAAATGAACAGTTTATTTCCATACTAACCAACAGGTTAAGTTTCAAACCGTTCTTTTGGAAATGGAGGGGATTGTTTTCATGGTTGAACTCATGACCCTCTAAGATTAAATGACTGGCATATGTGGCATTTATTTTTCCATTCTGAAAACTATATTTGTGTTCCTTCATGCGGGTTTTGAACGTTCTTCCAGTTTGACCTATATAACTTATTTTTGAAAATATAACTTATACTTCATACTTATAGTATAAAATGGTGTAATTTAGTTTAGTTTAGTTACCACTGTTTGGTAACTCTCCCATTTGGAGGACTGCATTTATGTGAAATCAACTTCCTGAGAACTTTTTTCCAAATTAATTTGATTTATAGCGATTCAATTCCAATTCTTTCACACAGGCACCGCTTTAAGAGGGCCTCAGTGACTTTCCTGTAGTACTTGTGCTTTGTTCTTGGAAAAAAGAATACAGTAACTCGTTTCTTGACATCATCAAATTTTTGTTTCCGAAATCCCTCTTTGAGACTTATTAAGCAAATCCTCATATAAAGTCCTCTAAACAAGCCATCAAACTTAAAAAGGCATTTCAAATAATCATTAATTCATTGTCATAGAGGTGTGTACCGTTTCTACGAGTTGTACTTGGTAATAACCAGGTTCTCCAACAGTTCGTTGACTTTTCAGTCGAATGGCGAAGATTTAAGTAATTCGTCAATATTAGCTCCTCCAACAGAAGTATGCGCGAAGTAATGCCAGGCAGACACCCACAAGGTGTAAAAGTAGGAAGTTAAATAGTTTCACTCCTTATTAGTTAATACATATATGAGAAGTGAGGATAAGTCGTGAGTAGAAGATGTGTTAATAAATTAGTGTTTACTGTATCTTTTATCGGCATACCGTAAGAAGCGTTAAGCGAGTAATGTAATTGAATAGGCAGATGGATGAAGTTCATATGTGACAATTTGTGAAAAACCTACTTTTTACCGTGGATGAAGGTGACATGTCCATTAGTCATGTCCTCTAATTACATTTCGTCAAATGCCTCCAAAATGATGAAAAGTGAAGTGATGAAGGAAATATGTAACGCTAGTTGGGGAGGAACCCAGTGGAAGACTGAGATAATGCATCCATTAGTATGTTCGTCCGTTGAAGCACTTATTACCTTTATAATAATATCAAATGATTTTATTGAACGAGATACTAACTCCTAACAAATGACATAATAAATCAAGGCAAAAGTTGCTCTTTCAGTCAGTCGCATGAAAGAGCAATCAACTGGTCAGTTCAAGTGGGTTGCTAGCCAGTGTTTGTCTATGTATGTACTGTGTTACTTTCACGAAATCAAAGTAACGCTTTCGGTCTAGTTATTCTCAACCAATCAGAAAGTTGTTTCCAAAGTTTTGGCCTTTCTGATTCCATGTGTTTTTGTAGCTACTGTGTATTAACTAGCCGATAGAGAATTTTTCTCTCCATACATTACACAGGTGTGCGATGAAAAAATTCCAACAGAAATTTTCTTATTAAATGGGTTTTAGGTTTGGTATAGGTTCAATGTTTTTGTTGCTACTCCTGACCTTCGGAACCAAGGAATACAACACCTTGTGATTTTTGGTTGGCCGCTATCAGCAAAATATTTAATCCTTTCTGAACATACCCTCGCTCAGTGGAGACGGGTGGGGTTCTTTATCGAACAAAATAAATGAATCAATAAAACCCGAATCGTTATGCCAACTATATTATTGAGTTGAACAACCTATAAAATTTGATAATCCCTAATAAAATCAAATAAATCCTAATTGCTTGTCGTTGACAATTGACAGAATAATAATATTGTGGAACCGGAGCTGGATAAATATTTCAAAACAAGAGTCCGTCGATGAAAGACGTTTGACAGTTGGAGAAATCGCAATAAATGATGGCTAGCCTAATTTGAGGAAGGAAAAGAGAGGAGTGACAGGAAAAGAAAAAAGAAGAGAGGCTATGGGCTATGGTAGACGAGGGGTCAAAGGTCGATCTTCATGTAAATATTGCAATAGATGTTAAAATGCAATCTTGTAAATTGTATGGTAATATTATGTTCTTGAGACAATTATTCGTCATGAAAGTACTAGTTACATGCGCTAAATTCCTTAACCTTTCAGTATTATTTTGCTTTTTTCACAAGAATGCTTTGGAAATGAATTTTGACGTTTTACTCGTTTGAAGAGGTACTGTTGGTTAGGTTCCTTTATAACATCCTTAAGCCAAATAGTTATTTTTGTATCAAGGGTGCATAATCAGAATTTGTTTTAATAAAATTTGCAAGAAATGTCAACATTTTATTTCAGGAAATTTTGAATATGTAGAATGAACTAAAATAAACGAAACTGAATTGTATTCAAATAAATTGTTGGAAGTTTCCACCTTCAGCGAAGATACAGGCAGTCAGTCGTCTTGTCATTGAATCTCGTACCCGCTCAAAAATTATTAGTGTGTTTCTTATTGTTTCACAGGCGTCAACTATTCGGTAAGTATTTGAATAGAACTGACCGATACTTGATGAAAATCCACATTAAAACTAATCAATACAGTTTATTGTATGACTTTCACCATAAAGGGTTTTACAAAAACCGCAACACATGTTTCGCTATACAATAAATTTGTCAATTCGAATTTGTCAATTTTTTAGATTACGGAAAGTTATACACCCAAAAGCAGTAAGAAAAATCCTACTGAATATTCCAACAATCACAAATTATTCATCATCTTTCAAATCAAAACAGTTTGAGATACCTATCCGTAGAATATACCAGTTTGTGATCGATTCACATACTTGATGACAACAAGCGTTCTACCAGGATTGCATAAATTTTATGAGCAACTCTTACATGTATATTCATGCGAAGAGGAGCTGTAATAATTCTGTTGTAATTTCACGTAATTTACCTGGTACTTTACATTTGATTACCGGTAGCTCCCATTTGCATCTATTTCCGCCACCGAAGTCTGAATTAAACGGTTCGAGAATTATTGTAGAGTTCGAAATGTTAATTGATATGAAACTTCAATATGTGTCAACTCAATGAAATGTTCTTGTTCACGTGATAATTTGATATCGGCTTAGCTGTGGTAGAAATAAATTGAAAATTGATGATTTTGAATATATACCGTTGAGAGATTTGAAGTGAATGACAATAATTATGAAAAATATCAGAATGAAAGAAGTTGTTAGGAAAAATTTCAATGAATTCATTTAAAAAATCACTTCAAAGGTGCGACTCCGTTTCCTCATATTCACAAAACAGGACACATGCCCCCCCATACAAATTTCAGTAAAATTGGGTACACGTGTGAATCGTCTGCAATATGCTATGTAATGCACGCTGTAAATAGGCCCTCTATGATTCGAAAGTGCAAATAGATTATAACTACAATTAACCGCGTTATCCGCTGCATAATTGCTCACATTTGATCCTTCTGAAGAAAAATCAATGGTAGCATTTATTTGCCTCCAAATCCTTCGTTTGGAGAAAACATTTCCGAATGAATCACTAAACTACGGATAAATTTATGAAATGATAGGGACTTTGTGTATTTTCTTCTTTTCTTGCACCTTAAAAGCGTTCTAAAGCGTTTGTCCATTCAGACAAACTCAACTGGCTATTCTCAAATCTCCAATGAGATCAATTCAGGTTCCTCATTTATTCTATTGAGGTCCTCATGTAATCCTTCTGAAAGATATCGAAGGAACTCCTGGCAACAGCACTACAAGCTTCTGCTCTCCTCATACAAGAATTCCGCACCCGTTGAAAAATGCCCGGAGTGTTTCTTATCGTTTCGCAACAAGCTATGATGCAATCCCTCAACATTTCTTTGTTTTCAATGGGGCTAGCATAAACTAGTGGTTTCAGGTGTCCCAAAAAAAATAGACGGGATTGAGGTCCGGTGACCTCGGGGACCAATGCTCAGTGGCTGCTCCTCCTATCCATCGTTGGGGATATGCTACTTCTGAAAAATTTCTTGCTATAACACTCAAATGAGCAGGAGCTCCATCGTGCATAAACCAAGAATGATTTCGGAAACCAATGGAAGAAATTCGTCACTATAATATTCAAACGTAGTTATGTTACACCCTGCATATACTAACTTTCTCACTGGTAGAATCTCCGCCAATCAGGACCAGGAAGAAACGGCCTTCCTGAGCACACAATTTTCATGCTGACGAATTAATTGACTGGTGTAACGTTGGCAAAAGTGTACTGATTCAAAAGGCACTTTATTAGATCAAAATTTAAAGTAGACTCATACAAATAGACAAAACTCTCGTAATAACCTAATATTCCTCCCATATTATCCTATTGTCGCCAGAGCTGACAATGATAATATGTCAGGTTTGAGGCCAATTCACAATCAACTCCTACGGATAATTGTTCGATGACTGCAACCTATGAAAATTTTATCTTGAAAATATAATATAAAATGTCACTCTGTTCAATTTATAATAACTCCAGTGTTGAATATGCACACAGGCAATATGAAAATTCACATGAATCCGGACAGCAGTTGCTCTACCATATTATCAAACACTCAAAGCCGTAGATATTCCACCAACAGGAGTATTCCAAGTGGACATCAAAGCAAATTTGCTTTCACATAACAGTTTCAATTATTAACAAGCGGTTGAGTTATGTTGAATCGTCACCCACGCACCTAGCTCGGTGGTAATTCTATCATTTGACCTCTGTGCCGTGCGTTTGACATAATGCTGCAACCAGAATACACGAGAAAGCTCGTGTTAACATTTCGGGTCAAATGTCAGAGTCAGGTTCAATAGTCGTGATTTTATTAGATTTCTTCGTGATCGATAAAGACAGTCGCTCAGTTGATTTAATGTATAATCTAATTTTCACATCAGTTGCGCACAGTCAGTTGCAAATTCGGCTTCAATATGTCAGTAGGGGAGTCTGGAGTGGGCAGGCCACTCGAAGGAGGAACCTTTGCCATTAAAGAAAATTGTATGCATATTAAATGCGGTGTAGAATCGTCAGCTCTCAACAAATTGATTCAATTCTGAAAAATATTTGTAGCACTTTTGATTCCTCCAACTCTCACAAAGTGTCTACTTTCTCCCATAATACTGAGTGAAATGGCCATTCATGGAATAAAAACTAGCTGTTACTATACTTTCATTCTCATAGTCGATAGTCTTAATTGGGTAAAGCACTCTCCTTTGACATTATGTGACCTTACTATGGCATTTGATTGTGTATCGCATAGTATTTCGATTGACAAAATGAGCTACTGTGGTGTGCGGGGCACAGCTTTCAAGATCATCTAATCTCATCTAACAAATAGGTGCCAATTTTTTGAAGTGAACAACGTAAAGTCATAGCTCGAAGAACGGACCTACAACGGATCCCTCAGGGATCCGTTGTAGGTCCACTATTGTTCTTGGTCTACATCAATGACCTATGCAGTCTCATAGGTCATTGATGCAGGATGTATCTTGTTTGCAGATGATACAACTTTAATTGGCCCTAGTAAAGACTCAACTAGCTCACTACTAATGATTGAAGAAAGCAAAATATTAGCTTACAATTGATTTGCTGCTAACAAACTTACCTTTAATGAAGATATAACTCAAAATATAATCGTATCTTCCAAAAGCAATATTCGCTAATCTAAAAGTGTTAAGTTTTTAGAATTTAGGATCAGTGCCGGCTGCTGCTGACGCAGTTTTAGATACATTTCGTCGTTTGGCCCGGTTGCAGAAAGTTATAGTGAATTACACTAGCCGCTGACCACCATACAGTAACCATGTTTTCTTTGGTAGTTTGCATTTTGGAAAATGCCTGGGTGACTCATCGCTGTCCAACCACTGTTCTGAACGTTTTCTGTTGTCGTAGAGGATCCATTTTTCATCACACGCGAGGTTGCGATCCTAAAAAAGTCACAGTCCGTCGCATATTTCTTATATGTACCGCTCTGGGTAGAATCAAATGTGCTGAGCCACTTGAAAACTTTCCGTGAAAGTATCTATAGAAGAGAGACACATCCCCAACTTCGATTTTCCAGACTATCAATGTTGCAAGTGATGTTCGCGTCTCCAGGCAAATGGCTTCAGGGTGAGCTTAGCGGCGGAGCTGCATACATGAGAACAATGGTCCAAAGAAGGTATGTTCTTCATGAAGCATCGAAATTTGCTGAGGTGTGTACAGTTTTCTGGTTCAGAACAGTGTTTCAAGCTTTTGAGAAACAACCTTTGCAATTTCAACGACATGATTGTGCCAAGACATATTGGCATCCATTTCAACCCCCAACAACATTATCGAAGTAGGGAGCGGAATTATCTATCCTGACATTATTATATCCGGGTCGAAAGTTTTATTGTTTGGAGAAAACCGATGCCTGGCTTTTTGTGGCAATGAATTGAACTCAGTTAGTTTCACCCCAGTTCGAAATCACCTATAAATCCTCATTGAGATATTCAACCTCCTGCT
>NW_019291028.1:46259-62299 GCF_000500325.1 Leptinotarsa decemlineata
GTTTGGAATAAATAAATAAAACTAGCTTTGAATTAAAAGGTTGCTTTTATTTTACTTTTGAATATGTACCTACATTTTTTATACTCAAATCAAGCGCAAAATACGGCGAAAAATTTCTAAGAACGTAACAATTGCAAATAAAAAGTACAAAGCAAAAAATTATGAAAGGCAAGAAACGAAAAATTCAAATAAAAAAATATTTTATCTCGATCTTCGGAGGATGAATCTTCGCTAAGGTCTGAACTGATGTAATCTGGTTCACTGTCACTATCTTCTTGCAAGTTGATCATCATGTCGTCTTCCATGAAATCTAATGTTGGTTCTTTTTCCATAAAAAACTGTTCAAAACTTTGAGCATGCTCACATCGTTTTTCCACTCAGTTTCAGAAAACGTACTAAAAAATTCATCGCATAAACTTTCCACCGTCTTTAAGCTAAAATCTACTTTTCTTTGTGTAAAATATTGCTTTAAAGACGCCCACACTAACTATATAGGATTTAGATCAGGGTGGTATGGAGGAAGCCTTAGAACGGTATGCCCGTGGGCTCTCATTTCATTAATTTCATACGTATCGCGGTTTATGAATTTTAATTAGACTATACAAATCAATTTTTAACATATCTTCTATAAAAGGTATATTTTCTTACCTTAGCCATTCCAATATGTCGATCTTTCTATTACATAAAGTAGGAGACTCATTTACCTGCACATTGTGATAGAGAGCATTGTCTGACACCAAGACACTCTTTAGTGGTAAATTAGGAATAAGCATCTCCCGTAGCCATTTTATATAACTCGTGAAGTTTATCTCGTTATGATAATCACCTGATTTTGTATTTGATCTATATTTCAAATAAACATTTTTCACAAAACCATTTTCACTGCCGGCATTCACTATTATTAGAATTTTTTTTTGATACTAGTTTATGTAAACCTTCACTAATGTTGTCATTCCAGGTTTTTATGTAGGTATGCGACTAATGAATATAAGTTACGTCCATGATAATTATGGGTCGCTCTTTTTCTCGAAATTTTTTCATACTTCGCAATGAATTTGTTCTTAACTGAACGATATCTGGCTTTTCCATTAATAATTTTGGATTGTTTTTCGTTTTCCTCCAACGAAATCCCATGTCATGCATAACTTTTCTCAAGCTTTCATAGGAACCAGCATAGTTATTTTCAGATTATTAATTGATAATGAATCTTCGAAGCAATCCTTCATCAAAACCATCAATGGTAGTTTTAGCTGCGGCTTTCTTTCTTTTTATATTTGGTGAAATTTTTTGTATACTGCTCAAAATTACGCCAGTTGCCACAGCAGCTCTTTCTTGAACTTTTTTAAAGTCCTTCATAGGTTTATTTTCTGCCGCTTCTCTTTGCATAAAAAAATTACAGTGGGTATAACTTCCCTCGTTTGACTTGTTAGCACTTCACGATTCAGGTTTGATTTAAACTCCATCCTGGTTGAGTTACAATACTCAAATTGTACCCTTCAGGCTTTATTTTTGCTCGGACAGTACACTATATTAACCCGCGATGCTCACTTCACAACAGACAAACTCGACTGACATAGGCTGTGGGCGTTTCCACTCCTGTCTTCTGCGCACAGCTAAGACGGTCTCAAATTAAGATCTTGAAACTTTTTCCTATTCTTGACAAACTGTACCAACTTTTTCTAGCCTAAATTGGATTATCTGCACACCAACGATACGTGGTTTCAACAGGGCATAGTTATCTCAGCTGGAGGTGATGTGAACTGGCCACCGAGACCGTGCGATTTGACTCCGTTAGACTTTTCTTTCGTTGGGCGCTCTGGAATAACAGGAGGATTTTGAAAAAACATTATTATCCTTTAATATGACATTACAATGTTTCAATATCCAGTTATCAATTTTCAAGTCATTCTTGAATTGATTTCGAATATCAGCTCTTCTTACTTTCATAGTCTGTACAATTGGAAACTTCCACATATGACCATATCTGCTGAATACATCTCTCTTTGAATGAGCGTTCATAACGACATGTTCAGTGACATCTTTCATTGATAACTTGTGTACATTCATCAAAATTATTATCAGCATCAACCAATCATGACGTGTTGATTCGCACCATGAATTGGCCTGTTTTTGTTACTCAAGACTTATTTCTTTATGATTTCCCTGGAGAACCATTAAATGTCTTGACTTGTCCTCTTCATTTCCAGCGCTGCGATATGCTAATTAAGCTTCCTAATTTGGTACGAAGAATTTGATTTAGCTCGTTTCTTAACAATGGCGAAAGAATTTTAAAATGGAGAGGAACTTTCAGGTTATATTGTTGAGGTGAGTATGCTTTGTAGAGCATAAAATGAACCCTTGATTCATCATATTAGAAGCTCCAACTGACGAACGATAATCAAATGGAGGAAAATAATTATGTGCATCCTGATGACGAAGACAGATGTTACACTCGAAAGGATGAGTTTTCATGTATTTTGATGTTAATTGCAGCTTTTGGATCCTGAAAGGTGAAAGTAGACATTTACAATTGTTTTTCAGATGAGAGACGTCAAAATCTATAATCTCCCTCCTATGTGTTATGCATTTTTTCCAATTTTGAATTATGAGTCGTTCAATGTTTTTTTGAGAATTTTCATTTCATACTGTATTGATATTATTTTTGTGACTTTTCGCGTTCAATCAGGTTTTCTCTGGAATGCATCATAATTCTAATTGGTATAAAGACATCAACTGTTGCCAGGTCTTAGGTTGAATTCAGGACAATATTTGTTTTCATCAGTTAAATCGATCAAATCTATCTATCTTTCTATTCATCCTTGGCATGAACTCCTGCCAGTCCTTATGTTCAATTAAGGACAATATTTATGTGCATGAATCATATCTAGCCAATCTTTGTATTCAATATTCATTTCTGTTTGATATTACATTCATATTTCTCAATCGACTTTTTTTTTAATTCATTCTCATACTTTCAATGAGAAGAATAATTGCATGAGGATTTTCACTATATTCTAATGTTTCACCTGATATTTCAATCTACTTCAAACTCCTTTTGATGATATCGAAAAACCTATGCAAGGTGGGTTTTTCGATATTATGGCATTTTTCGTTGAACAGTTGTTGCCTGTTTATGAACGACAACCCTCAGAAGTAGAAAATTTGTGCGAGCTAGGAATTAACGAGATACCTATAATTTTGTAATGTGCAATTCCTAGCACAAAGCGTGAACAAACGGACAATATATAAAAACAAATTGCTGAATCATCCGGAGAGACTTCAGAGAAAAGTAGCTCCAACATTGAACCTGAAAGAAGAATATTTTACTGTGAACCGTTGAGTTTTAATCAATGTGTCCAAGTATTACATGCTAATGGAGTATTTCCAAGAAATTCCACATCGATAACTATCTGACAAGCATCCAAAAATTTCTTACGAAAAAACTCAGCATATTGTTTCAGAGGTTTTGTGAGTGTATTTTAAACTGTAATTTCTCAGTGGATACCTATTAAATCCAGTCAAAATGAGCGTTATTTGAATCTAGGTGTGCTGTTACGTGTTCAGAAGTTTTTTTGACCCTGCTCAAATCACTTCTTACTATACTGGTGAAGTGGTATTCGTCACGTGTTCAGAGATAGAGTGTTCATAAACTCTCTACTACCTACTACTTAAATGTTGTTGAGTTTTACCTGAGTTCTTCTTCTTCTTAGTTGACCTCATCTCCCCGTTAAGGTATCGAATATGAAATCTGACGTTTTCACGGATAGGAATATGCTGAACTGGTTTTTCCGGGTATTTGATCCGTATATGTGATATTATAGAGAGTTTATGGACACTCTATCTCTGAACACGTAACGAATACCATTTTACCAGTATAGTAAGAAGTGAGTTGAGCAGAGTCAACAAACTTCTGAACACGTAACAGCACACCTAGATAATGACAAATGAGATTTTGTCGAAACGTCGGAGAAATTAGAGATAATATCACATACACGGATCAAATACCCGGAAAAACCAGTTCAGCATATTCCTATCCGTGAAAACTTCAGATTTCATATTACCGGTTTCGGGCTTATTAGCCACTCATCAGTGCAAGATAGTGACCATTATCGACCTAAAGTCAATGATATCACATAATTGAAAATCGGAATTCATTCAGAGTATTTCATTCCTCTTCCTAAGTTGGAGCGAAACAACAAAATGTCACTACATCTAGTGGACGAGGTACTAAGCAACTGCAACCAACCAACTGTACTAACCAACTGTACTGGGTGCCAGGGCATTCAGGAGTTACAGGTAATGATGAAGCTGATGAATGCGCTAGACACGGATCATCAACTTCACATATAGGTCCTGAACCAGCTCTGGGGGTACCAAAATCATTGGTACGAAACCAGATTAGGACATTGACCAATAAGAAGCACACAGAGTACTAGACAAAAGTACCTGGCAACAAACACAGTAGAACCTCCATCAGGAAACTGTGCGAGAAAAAAACCGAAGAACTACTTCAATATAGTAGGGATCGGCTCAGAATAATTACAGGGTTACTAAACGGTCATTGTCCGCTTAGAGGACACCTGAATAAAATGGGGCTGTACAACGGAGACCTGAGCTGCAGATTATGCAACGAAGGGACAGAAACAGCTCTACACATCTTATGCGAATTTAAGGCACTGAATCACAGGTGGCAGGCAATATATGGACGTACGAAATAACGTCCAGAAGAATATGACTAATATCCAATACGGAACCTGTACAAACTAGTACAGGGAGCGAGACAGATGGAATAGGTGTCATGAGAAGATGGGAGAATGAACGAAATAACCCCAAGAGGCTGCAGTGTTTTCTGGAGACTTGGACTAAATGGACAAGTCAGAAAGCTCCCAAGGCATAAAAAAAGCCAACTGCATATTGGTAATTTACCGATTTCTCCGAATAAGGAAGAAAACTTTTCTTATTAGTCAGTGGGCTATGCATGACGACTGGCAGTAAACAATTCTAAAAAAATGAACTCAAATAATCGGATATAATCCAACGCCCTTCGTGGTATTAGCCAGGGGAGTAGTTGTTTTCTAATAGGTATCAGTCCATTTAACCTACTGTGTAGGTATAATCCAGACTGGCTTGAAAGTTTCGAATTCATTTCTTTAAATATTATATTTGAACGGACAAAACCGTTGAAACGACTGCTGTCACTGTATTCTATCATTTTGACGTGCCCTGAACGATTTGAGTGATTTCAACAAAGCTCGAAACCACATTATGGAGAATTCATTATTGAAAATGGAAGTGTGAAAGTTTTTCATCAAATGGAGACAAGTGTCGTGAAACTACATTGAATAAAGTATTTCAGTAATTTCAAATGAGTTCAACTTGTAAAGCTCATTCCTGAACGACCCGAAGACATAAGAGAAGTACTTCGTGATCATTCTTGACGCTTTTCCTCGAACAAGCTAGATTTCAAATGAAACGAACCTCCTTTTCTGTGAGGGGTTGGTGGGTGGATAATTAGTCTCCCCAAGATAATGAGTTACGTGGTACGCTTCATATATTTATCACAAGTCTCTAGAGCCGACAATGAGTTGGTAGGATAACTATATAATGCAAAGGAACAACTTAGGGGATCGTAGCGTTTCATCTTGACTCGAGGGGTTGAGAAGCCAACCTGGTACACGTCTTTCATCAACCCACCACCTTATGAAATTCCCTGAATATTTGTTAACATTTGCCTCGTACAACAGATCATTTTGATTTGGAGTGAGGTATTCATATTCTGAAATACGATATACTCTTGATGATAATAATAATATTCAAATAATTTCAGAAAACTTCATAATTTGTTTTCACATTCAATTGATGACGCTTTTTATGAAGAGCACTTCAACCATAGATTAGGAAAATAATTGTTCGTCTTGCTCAAATCAGTTTCAAATGTTTTCGTCACTCTAATGAAAAGATTTCACCACTACATTCATAAATGATCCTGTCCAACTGATATCGAAAAAAATACAGTTCCACTACGAGAATCAAGCTAATGAAATGTGAATTTCACTAGTTCGGACTTCCATTGTCTACTATATAAAATGATTTGAAATCCCTGAAACAACTAAAAAAAAAAGGAACAATTATATCAACCCAAATAAACCTGAAATGAAATAATAGTGAAATAAAATACAAGTACAAATAGAACAATTGAATAAATAAAATAAAGAAATGAAAAAAGAAAATAAAAAATAAAAACTGGAGAGATTCCAAGTCACGTTAGTTCACGACGTTTCGATTGTTAGTATCTACAATCGTCTTCGGGTGATGACTGGACTGATTTCTCCGAGAGATGACCATTTATAGGTCATTCGAGTACTTTCACTTATCCCCGCTTTCCATTTTCCGCTTCACTGGTTCCGTGGGAGATGACCGTTTTGGCGGGAGTTGGTCATTTTTCGCTTGATGAAGGGTTTCCATATGTTGCGTATTTCTACGCTGGCTTGGNATTTTGATGATTTTAGATAATTCGTGTAACATTTCTCTGATACTAGGTTAGGTCCAGAATGAGTGGGTCTATTCGAACCCCCACCGCAACCTGCAAGGATATATTGTGGATCACACCTATTCACACTCGACGAAATAAACCCAGCTTCTCAACGAAGCTGATTAGTTTGTATGTTCAGTGGTCTTTCAGGTCAAATGATGAGAGTACGGCTCTGCCGAGCTTTAAAAACCTGATTCGGTTCCGTCGCAGGTATGTGGTCTGCTGTTTCATAATTTTCCAAACAGAGGACACACACTGACTTTCGACAGTCCAAGGCTCTGTATAGAAGGCCTACGATGTCTAACAGGTCCCGGTAAGAAGGCCTTTCAGACAGCTGTAGGACTGTTTGGTATCAAGCTTCGAGGAATGAGCCAATCCTGGAAGATTCTGCCAGAAGTTCATAAATCATTTTACCATCCAGATGTTCAATTTTTGTTTGGCAAAACCTAAGGAGGTGCTAATGACAGGTTCTGGTTCGATGAAGCTGTTTGCAGCACCCTCCTTTGCACTTCAATACTAACGTCAAATGAAGTAATTGGGAAATCCGTCAAAAAGCTCTGTTGCTAATTCAATTATAAGACTTTTGATTCAGAAATTCATTCAATTGGACATAAAATCAAACTACCTGAGATATTGTGTACATTCACCCAAAATATCGAACTAACCACCAATTTCAACATCATGAAGAGGAATCATTCAACTCTTAATATTCCAAAACATTCAGTCCCCTTTTAGTGTCTTCCATTCTTTGTCTCTAGCTGATATGGATGTAGCAGCATTCAACAGTTTGCTTTACTGAATATTGCATATTTTAGTATTGGAAACCACTTTTCAGAGAACTGAGTTTCATCAAACAAAATACTATCGAAAACGATAGCAGGGTGGATCTCTCCAACTTCACTATTTCAAAAAATTAGGAAAACCCCATCCTATTAGATAACCTGTAGTCATCTAGGCTGGAATAGCCGCTCTTGTACCTGTGGATAATATCTTGGGATATCCTTTGCGGCAGTCATGAGAGAGCACCAAACAGATTCAAGTTCATTGATCCAGCATCCTTTCTATATAAGGGCATCTGCAAGTCAGCTATATATTCAGTCATTCATCGTTTGTGCTGCTGATCCACTCAGTGGTAATCTGCTCCCCTAATGCAAATTATACCTCTACTTGCCCCTGAATTTTGTGCAAGATTCACAAGATATCTTGTCGACCTACCTAGCCTCCTAGGTATGTTAACAGGAATCAGAGTTGAAAAACCAAGTTTTTGCTGTTGTAATGATATACCAGGAAGGACAATTTGTGTCGATTTCCATCCCCAATGTTGATTGAGGGTTGGATTATATGGTCAGTTCATGGTTGATGAAGTGTCCCAGGACTTGCTAGGGAATTGAGGTCCATCATAACAGGATCTCGGATTACTTTGACAAGGCTCTTCACTACGAAAGGACGACTGGTATCTCGATGGTTCCGTTGAAGTCAAACTGAGTTTGCTCATAGACATACATGACAGAGACACGAATACACACAGTGAGGATGTGGCGTTGTAATTTCAAGGGCAACATTTCGAATCAATGGATGTGTATACTTCTTAACAGATCGAACTCGGTGAACCGAGGATAGAACCTTCGACAAAATCGAATACTTTTCCTTGGTGAAAGGAATTTAATTGTTTATTTCAGTCAATAATAGATGTCCCTGAACAATGCTTTTTCTGTTTCTCTTGACAATGATAGTAACTAACATATAGAGTATCGATCGAAATACTTGGAAGTGAACGATTGGCTCATTAGTGTTGCCAATCATTGATTAACGATACAATTGTGAAAATGATTATCTGGTTGCATTACTGAATAATTCACTCTTTGAATCATTAAAATTGTTATAGCCGTCCCGCTTGACTGAGAGAACATTTTTATGCTAGGCCCGTGGTTCTGCAAGAAATATAATTACATGAGGTTTTCATTATACGGAGGGACAAAAAGATATACAACTTATTTATAGTGTTCAGGCGAGTGAACCGTTATGACAAACTGGTCTTGAGTGTTACGATTTCTTTGGGTGTTCATCTGTTCGCTTATATTTGAATAATTTTATGGATCTGATTCAGCAATAGAGGACCGAGACGTACGTGTTTATGTTGTGACAACGTTTGAATGGAAAACTCCCATTTTCAAAGAGTATACAAGCAGTTTTTGAAATTGAATAATAACAACTCCAAATAAAATTCGGAGTTATAAAAGCAACTGTGAAAACAAGATTATTATCCCTGACAGATTGCGATATAATGACAAATATAGTCTAATCAACAAATTCAAAAACATGAAACATAGAGGTGAAGATCCTAAAAATATGAGCGATTCGGAATGATCTCTAGAAAAATATGTTTGAAGGATTTTGGTGCAGGTGAAAAATTGCAATTGATATTAACAAAATAAGATTAAAGATTTATAAATATGCTGGCAATGAAAATTTCGTAAGAAACCACTACTAGAAGTCTCAATATATGATTCAACGTTTTTTTTTTTCAAAACGAGGCACTGAGGCTGTGGAATAATCTCTGCCGCACTGAATAATCATAACTCCAGTAAAACTATTCACAGAATGGTGAGAGTGGTTATTTTTCAGTCATTGATATCCATGCCCGAAGTTGTGGTACAATTTGTGGTCATATATATTCATCCGAATTGATCTACCTCATGACCTTATCTTAGACCATCTGTATTAAAAATATGTATGAGCTATTATTCTCAATAATTAACTGGCAAAAGGCAATATCTCAATACTTTGTGGAACATATGTTTGTCTGATTTCTACTGAGGTTTTCATTTGTTACGACCTATTTCGGTTTGTTGAATCATTCTCAGGTGAACTCATGCATTTTGACGAACAAGTTCTTGAATTTTCTCATTAGTCACTGGGCTAGGCTTCAAGACTGGTAGTAAACAAATCTAAAGATATTAACTTCAAACGTTCAAGCCAGTCTCAAATATACCTACACAGTAGGTTGAATGGACTGACGCCTATCAGAAAACAACTACTCCCCTGGCCAATACCACGAAGGGCGTTGAATTATATCCGACAGGCGTCAGTGCAGGAATCTTCACATACATACATACAACTGAAAGAGTCGACCTTCAATTTTGGAACGGGCACACTTGCAGACCAATTTTGGGCTCATTAACCACTCATCAGTGCAAGATAGTGGCCATCATCGACCTAAAGTCAATGATATTCCTTAATTGAAAATCGGAATTCTTTCAGAGTATTTCATTCCTCTTCCTAAGTTGGAGCGAACAACAAAATCTCACTCCATCTAGTGAACGAGGTACTAACCAACTGCATATCCGAAATTTGCCCGATTCCTCTGGATAAGGAAGAAAAACATTTTTATCAGTCAGTGGGCTATGCTTTAAGACTGGCAGTAAACAAATCCAAAGAAATGAACTTTAAACGTTCAAGCCAGTCTCGAATATACCTACACAGTAGGTTGAATGGACTAACGCCTATCAGAAAACAACTATTCCACTGACTAATACCACAAACGGCGTTGGTTTATATCTGACAGGCGTCAGTGCAGAGCATATGTAGGAAATTTTCTGTGAGGATTTTTGCACTGACGCCTGTAGGATATAATCCAACGCCCTCCGTGGTATTAGCCAAGGGAGTAGTTGTTTTCTGCTAGGCGTCAGTCCATTCAACCTACTGTGTAGGTACATTCGAGACTGGCTTGAACGTTGAGAGTTCATTTCTTTAGATAAGTTCTTAAATATAAATTATAAGATTGGGGAAAATAACTATTGTTCAATAGTTACGACTAGATTAGATTTTCCTAATCATCCACAAGTAACTGAGTTACAAGTAACACGTTCCTGAATTTACGATAATACCTGCAATAAGTACCTGAAATGAACAGTCAATGAGCTTTTGGTACCTGCAATACGTATATAACTTTACTAACATATTGAAATTACCAACTATTGATCCAAAAACCGACTACAGACCTACCTACAAATTCAAAAAAGAAAAGCTGCACAGTTCTAGTTGATCATTGGGGATTTTGAAATTTGTTTTTTTACAATTTATTCATTTGAAATGCTCCCAACAAATTCATCTCCCTTCCTTTAATGCATGTATGGATAAATTTCATGTTTCCTTCATTCATTGTGTGGATGTGCGAGGAGATCATGCCATACCAGGAACAGCTACACCGAATTCAATATTTTTCAGACCTGTTACAGCAGATGAAGTTCAAAGAAACATGTAGACACTCAACAACGGCGTATCTGTCAGGTGAAATATGTTTTCCGTTAACGAGCCCCATTACGAAAGATAATCTCCAGGAGACAAAACTTGTGCGAGCTAAGGATTAACGAGGTTTACGTTCAAACGCACGGAATCCCTAACGATCTGAAAAATACATTAATACAAGCACACTACAAACCTGGAGCAAACTAATGTTCACAAGTTTGGGGCAATATTGATGAATAATGTATATTATTTTCAAAGTTTGAAAAAATCCTCAAAACCAGGCTCAACAAGTTTTCTCAAAAGTATGAAAACCTGCCTGAAAATTAGTTTAGGGTTCGAAAAATCTAGTTCGTTTGAAGATGCATTGATTAGTCTTACGAACTACTTTTACAATTCCTCGAATTATGACGAATTATATTATTGCGTCTCTCTGTCTTTACATGGAATCCATTGATAGATTCCTATTCACTACACAAGTAGATGATTTTCTTCATTACCTATCAATGCTATATTTATGAAACTGAACCATAAGTATTTCAGGAATCTGGAACATCGTTCATAAATATAAGGAACAATAACGGTCCCAGTATTGATCCATGTGGGACTCAATGATCTGAATTGAACGTTTTTTTAACTTCATTCATTCTGATGAATGTATTTTATTTACCATGTAGGATTATAACCATGACAGTGTATGTCCTCTAGTCCCTGTAGTGTACTTATCCAGCTGTTGACCCGCGTTACTGAGGGAACCTATCCTATGTATTATTCAAGATCATGATCCAACTATATACCGACTTACATTTGAATCTGTTGGGCTGTTTCGGCGTGAAGAAGTGAAAAACGTAAATACATACATTACATTCATCCACGCTCACAAACTTCTCGCATTTATAATATTAGTAGGAGTAGGATCACAAGGATTACCAATGTATTTCATTCTAATCCTTTCAGTTTTTTTACAGATACTATTCAATATTGTATAAGTGGGTATCTACTGATTGATTGACACTCTTGTATAAAGTACAGCCGAAGCAACTGAACCTAGAATCTTGAAATATGAAGGTAGGTCTTTTGTATAGCGTAAATGAACATTAAGAAAGGAAATCAGAAGTTTCCACTGCCTATCGTCCAACTCGTGCTAGAAATCGCACTTTGAAAGGTAAGACTCCGTCAATCCTTGCATAGCCTCCCATAAAATTGAAATTATTGCTAGGTTCGTTTGTTATTCTATTCCCTTTCAGTCACCAACCACGCTACGAGGAAAGAAAAATAGAAGAAAAGCATGTTTTCAGAAACTAACAGGCAAGGCTGATAGTTTGAAATAAAAAAAGTTGGATATTCATTCCATTTTTACAGAAGAAGGTCGAAAATTTCTTTACGGATTTTCTCGCAATTCTTGTAAAACTCTTGAAAAAGTCAAAATTCCAGACCTCGAAATTACGCGAAAATATTCCTACTGTGGTTTGATCACCCTGTATAACACCAATAGATACCATTAACGCTTGAGTTGTTGGAGATGAAGCTGAAAAATATCTTAAATGATGCTAGAGAGACTACTCACCGTTATCAGCCGTCTTTTCACATTAGGGCCATTTTAAAAGTCTCATTCATTACGGTGATTCATTTCGCTTCTGGAAACCCATCTTATAATCTCTTGAAAATATAAACAGACTCGCCAAAAACAAAAGTTGAAATGTCTCGTCATTTAAGAACGATGTCACGAATCAAGATAAGAAGAAATAATTACCATGAAATCCGTGCTCTTACCGCAGTAGAGTATCCGAGAAGAAGACAAATATTCCTTGAGGATTTATGGAGATAAATAGATGGAAATAAGGGCAGTAACTATTTGCAGAAAAAACATATAAGTGAAGTTCTATATTTCCGGGTTTATATCTGAAAAAGTGTATAGGTACACAGAAAATGCATTTATTTTCACATCTGTAGGCTATACAGAATATAACGTGCATTTCGGTTCAAAAGTATAATAGGTACAAATGAATTTCTTTCTAGTGGAAGTTTTTATGGAAAATCAATAAATAAATCAATTTTACTGAGTTGTTTCAAAAGTAAAAAGTCGAATAATTTCGTTATCATTGAAATTATGTGCACAGGATTCGATGAAGTCACCGATGGCCGTTTTTACCTCTTCCTCATTGGCATTGGCTGATTCGTAAAAGGACTAGTGCTGGCTGCAGTTTCTGAAATATTCCGTCGATTTCCCCACTATAGGACTCCGTTGTGGTGGTTTGACCCAGTTTCAAAAAGTTATAATGAACTACCACAGCCGTTAACCACCATACAGTAACCATGGTCGTTTTTTGGTAGGTTTTCGCCTTTGAGATATGCCTGTGTGGCTCATCGGTGTCCAACTACCACTCTGAACGTCTCCAACGTTGGTGTTCCCCAGGGATCTATATTGTCTTCAACCATATTTTTATTGTACATCAACTACTTATTGACAAAAACCAAGAATCCAAAATATTGCTTTGCTGACGACAGCACACTTATCACGTCATTCCATTTGAATCCCAGGACATCGGTTACGGAGTCACATCTTCACCTGCAGCAGGAGGAGGAGCAGGAGGTTGCATATCTTAATGAGGATCTAGAAGTAATTTCGAGCTGAGGTGGAAGTAACCAGATTCAATTTAATGCCACATAAACCCAGGCATCGGTTTTTCCAAATGAATTTATTCTCCAGCGATTCAAATCCAATGTGAATCGCTACTTTCGCACAGGCACCACTCTGTCTTAAGAATTCACTCTGTCTTAAGAATTTTCCTGTAGTGCTTGTGTTTTCTACTTAAAACAAAATACCAGAAAACGTCGAAGAGACAAAATATTCAAATTTGAATTCAGAAGTTACATTAAACGTTGCTTCTGGCGATCTTACTGTGACATTTAGTTGATGATAACTGAAGTATCTGACAAAAGTATTGGACATAACATTATTATTATTCACTATGAAAAAATATAAAAGTGTTACTAGAAACAACGGCGTTGAAAGCTCTTGACTTCTATCGATAGGAAGACTCAACGGATTGTCTTTGATCTGGATTCCTGGCTATACTGGCCTGGAAGGCAATGAGGCTGTTGACTCTATTGTAAAGGAGGGTGCTGCAAGCAGCTTCTTCGGGCCAGAACCTATCATTGGCATCGGTCGTGTTCAAATGGAGTTTAAACCATCATTCAACCAATACATATGGTATTTTTTTGTGGTTTTCGGAGTCTTGTTCTGTGTGGTGTAAGAGGTAAGTGCAAGAAACGCAGGAGAAGTGTCAAGAGACCCTTACAAAATGGAAAAAAAAGGATCCACAGAAAGTGCCGATGAAAAGAATAGGGCAATTTACTGGGAACTTTTGGCAATTTTTGGATGGAGTGGAAGGTGAACGGAAGAGTTTCACGAACGTTTTACCTTCACCAAAAAATCAACAGCCAACTTTGACTACGGAAGGCGATTTTTCTGATTCTGACCAAAATAATTTTTCCGATTTTTATAAAATTTAACCAGAAAATATGGTCCTCCTTTTCATCATTTTTCATTTGTTTAAGAAGAATCATTGCAATCTGTTTTTCTTCTTTGGATTCGTTTCATAATGACACATAGATGAACTGTCTGTTGTCCGTCAGTACGTCAACTGAACAGAGAAACATGCTTCGCTTAGGAAAACATTAAAAAGCCCCGTGATAAGATTCACGCCCCTGCCGACGCGATTAGGATGAACCCGGTTTCTGTGAAAAGTATTTCTTTAAAAGAAGATCATAGGTTGCTTTGAAATTTCTATCTCTATTAGAAAAACTATTACTTTTGCCAACATCGCCATGTTCCACCAAAAAATCACACTTTTTTTAACAAATAAATCAAATTTCTTGGCCTTTCAACGACATCATTCGTTTGATTATATCATTGCGAAGATGAACTATTTTGAATCAAAAAAATATAATATCATCTCGAAATCCACCACCTATTTGAAGGGAAAAATAAACTTTTTCAAATGGAGAGCAATATCAACCTAATCTGAACACATAGTGTTTGTTTGAATTTCATACTGTATCCCTTCAAATAACTCAATTCGTTTATAACAAGAGTTTTGTGAATCTACATACAAAACTATATCATGATCGACTGAAAATAACAGGAATTTTGTATACAATGAACAGGGTTCCTTTTAAAGAAGTATTTCATTCATTTCAGTTTGAAAAAACCTGTGGTGCTCTGGTCTTTCTATGACCTTAAGTGAGAGGGGAGCGGGGAATTTCGTTGTAAGCATCGCGTACGCGCCAGTATGTGTTGGAAAGTGATGTTGGTGTGTTGAGATTTTGAGGAGGAAGTGTTTTATGTGCCTATAGGCAGTGCAATTTCTTTCCGATTATTTTGTATCTACCATAATGGCACAGATTTTACAAGACTGGGGTCTTGCACAGTTGAAAGATATTTTCATGGGTAAGTATTGTAATTGGATAAAACTCCGCTATATCAGTAAGTACCGCGTTGTATAGGTAGTATCAAAGAGAAAGTGGTAAACTTTGATGGCACCTCTTAATTTTGCCTTCATTTTGCGAAAATTATACCAATGCTCCGTAATTTCTCACACATGCATTTGCCGAGCTCTGCAAGTGTATATTAACTCAAACTGAAAAAACCTCTACGTTGATTCAAATCTGCCAATCTCTTGTTTTGAACATACATTTTATCTCGTTTCATATAAGAGCATTTTCTCTAAATAAAATTTGATTTTCTCTTTGACCGAATTCATTTTTTATTGAAAGAGGTACTTATAGTTTCGACAATAAATTATAATACAAAAAATACCAACAAAGACACCAGTAGGTATAAAAAGCTTCTATATGTGACAGCCACTTTCTGATTTCAACATGTAAATCTTTGTTGAATTCCGAAACGTCTTAGCTCTCTGTAGTCACTTCAGAAATGTTCTATGTTATTCATTGGGAACAAATTAAATATATCCTACTCAGCTTGAAATTATTTGATAGATTTCCTTTAGGAATGTAAGAAATAGGTAGAAATATTACCAAATTCACTAGAGATGAAATATGAATTTCCAAAAACGTGAAAAGAGTGAATGCTGTTATTTAAATAGCAAATCATATTCCTTTAAGTATGTTTGTATGATCAAGGGTTACATTTTTTTAATGAAACATTTTATATTTTTCATTGATCCTCTAATAATACTCACACGACACTTTGAATTCCTATAACGTTTCCAAAATTATTAGTTAACAGGGGTTAGAT